>JABMCL010002558.1:162500-217500 GCA_018857735.1 Alviniconcha marisindica | reverse complement strand
AACAAGTGTAGTCACTGACCTGTCTCTCCCCCTTCTCTCCCATCATCAGCCCCACCCTCAGCGCCACAAAATCCATGAAGAAGGACATGGAGAAAATCTCCAGCGCATACGCCGCTGCCACATAGGGTATCAGTCGCCATTGCTGCAGAGTGGCCAAAAGTAAGCAAATAAACTGATGTTTTACGCCCAGTCAATCAGTGAGGTTATATCACATTTTGTCATCATATATTCCTTTTTAAAAGTGTATACGTGTTAAAACTGGTATATGTACAATTTTAAAACCAAACTTAAAAGGGAAGTAAGACACAAACATAACCAAAAGTGATCTCAAGTTGAAATTTTTCCCCAAAATATTAAAAAGTCACACCGTTTTTAGTTCAACACACAGCATGTTACAACAGACGTCAGATTCCAAAATGTCAGTTTCTGATGGAAATCCACTAATCTGTTATCAAAAGAAACTACCCTAAGGAGTAGTCAGATACAGTTTTATACATTTTTCTCTTCTGGAGAATGTCCCTTGCCACTCTCATTTGAAGGAATTCCACCTATTAATGGACAAGTCAGATGTCTGACCACTGACGAACAAGCTCAGGCTCAAAATGGGAAGACATAACTGTCACTATTTCTTCAAGGCAGCAAATGTGTTTATTTTGTCCCGTAATATTAACATTATGTTCGTGATCAGATCCATATATAATATATATGTTAACAATCATACTAAAATTTCAACTTGACTGGATAAATTAATAACTTAAAAATACCCAACTTTCTGTCTGATCTCTCCATGTAAAAATACAAGATAGAGTAAGATCCAAACACATAAAGTTAAAAAGAATGCTTATTTAATATAACAAAACACAATGTACGCATCAGGTAAACCCCTTTTTCAAGCCACAAAACAACACTTAGACAACAGTTACACAGTGAAAATTAGTAAGTAAACATGGTGCTTAATGTCCACAGACACCATATGGCTTATTAGGGATGGGCACTGTGAAAAACGAAAAAAATGTAGGCTACTTATTTGCTTGGTTGTGTTTTGGTGTCCAGCTTTCTAAAAAAAATTCAAGATAGAGTAATCCGGACTGCATGCAAAAATTATTGCTAGTGCAAATGGGCTAGTTGAGAAGTACTTTAACATTAATTTTATGGACAAAACTTCCAGCTGAAAAAGTATCAGCATTAGACTACAAGGTTGTGCAAATGAACAAACAAGGGAGTTAATTAGCACTCGAAAGACGTCAGTAATTTCTTCCAAGTGCTAATTAATTGTGCTTTTAACATTAAATTTATCCATTTATTGTGCATTTTTTTTATTTATTTTTAAATTAACCTACAAAGTGCTGTGAAGGTCAAGCTCTAACAAGGAAGATCTTATCAAAAACTGATAACGATAACCTGAGGTGACTTTTCTTAGGGTACACCTGCACAGCTTACAGGCTCTGTTTATGGTACATATGTACTTGTAAACATAAGTGACATTGACAAGCCCATTATCTTATCAACATGTACAAGCTTGTCTAACTTCTCTGACCATCAGAGGAGCATATCACCAATAAGACATATAACATGTATATATGCGTCTTGCAGCTGACATTTTATCAGCATCAAGTCTTAGTGAAAGCGTACTTATTCTGATGGTCAGCTCAGCAGTTGGCTCTGTTTTGACTGTATACACACCCTCATGAAATAAATGATTTTTCTCAGTTCCCACACCAAAGAAGAGTTCAAACTGGCACAGGGAGGGGTAATGGGCATTTGGGAGATAATAATAATAATAATAATATTATTTATTATATTTAGATAACTGTTTACCACTAAAATGAGATCTAGTGATGGGTCCAGTGCCGGTATTTTGATGATGATGTTGGTATTTTGATGACCAAAAATGCTACATGCTTAAAGTTTGAAGGTGGTGTTGCTGCCAGTGGTGGTGGTGGCAGCGGTGGTGGTGGCAGCAGTGGTGTTGGTGGTGTTGAGTGATCTACACTTTTACTGATTTGCTACGATATACTCGCCTTGATCTAAAACTGCCCAGCCTAATGCTAACACACTTTCAGCTGGAAGTTTTGGTCCATAGTTAAAAGTTAAAGTGCTTCTCAACTGGTCCATTTGCGCTAACAATAATTTTGTGCATACAGCTGGATTATTCCCGGTTGTATTTTCACATCAGGAGAGGTGTGGATAAATATCCCAGGCTGTTGCTTTTTTTGAGCTTTCAGATGGAAGTTTTTGTCCATAATTAAAAGTGAAAGTGCTTTTCAACTAGTCCACTATTCCATAAGGATTTGTGCTTTCAACTGGATTACTCTCACTTATATTTTTACAGTACGAGAGGCATGGATAAACATCTTTCAGCGGAAAGTTTTTGTCCATAATCATAAAAGTACTTCTCAACTAGTCCATCTGCACTAACAATATTTGTGCATACAGCCAGATTACTCCCATTTGTATTTTCACAGGAGGAGAGGCACAGATAAACATCCATCATCATCATCATCATCATTTTCAAAAACTGCACCTGCAGCTGGTACTCAATGACAGGTATCTCCCCCTCCCCAGGACCAAACTGTCATCAACATCATTATCATCATTATTATTTTCATAAACTGAACCTGGTATCTCCTCCTCCCAGGACCAAACTGTCATCATCATCATCATTGTTATTTTCAAAAACTGCACCTGCAGCTGGTACTCAATGACAGGTATCTCCTCCTCCCCAGGACCAAACTGTCATCATCATCATCATCATCATCATCACCACCATCATCATTATCATTTTCAAAAACTGCACCTGTAGCTGGTACTCAATGACAGGTATCTCCTCCTCCCCAGGGCCAAACTGCCGACGCACAGCCGAGTATCGTATGGAGATGGTGATGGCGTTCTTCAGGTTGGTGGCGTTCATGCTGGTGATTCCCACACGCCCGGCTGACAAAGCTCCCATAGACGCTCCAAACCGCTTGTTGGGGTCCTGCATGGATGGTTGCAACAGACACGGATGAGCTGCTTCCATGTCAAATGTTAAAACATCTGTCTCAGTTTTGTCTTATGTTCAGTCATTGCTTTGACATTTCAGTCATTTCACATACACATCGGCCTCATGGTTGCACTTCACAACAAACATCTGCAACGACCAACACTAAGTAGTCAGATTTCATTCATATTACTGACTGTCAGAGTATTATCTGCCTGTTGTACTTTACTTATACTCCTTTACATGCAGTGACTGACAGTAAAAGTAGTCAGAGTTCATTGATATTATCAGCTGTTAGTGTGTTATCTGTCTGTTGTACTTTACTTACTCCTTTATAACTAATAAGCACCAACAAACAGGAAGTAGATTTCATGCATACCATCGACTGTTAGAGTATTATCTGTCTGTTGTACTTTACTTACTCCTTTATAAGCAGTGACCAACAGTAAGAAGTCAGATTTCATTCATGTTACTGACTGTCAGTGTATTATCTGCCTGTTGCACTTTGCTTATATTACTCCAGTCTATTGCCATCATCACACACGTACATTTCATTGATGCTCACCTTGAAAGGACTGATGTACTTGCCGTCAGGTGAGACATCGCCAAGCTTGTCCAACAAGTTCTCACGGGGGATACGTAAGTTGTTGAAAGCCACAAATCTGTTATGAAATGTACAGACAGATCTGCACTGTGATAGAATGCCACAAACCTGTTATGAAATGCACAGACAAATCTGCACTGTGATTGAATGCCACAAATCTGTTATGAAATGTATAGACAGATCTGCACTGTGATAGAATGCCACAAATCTGTTATGAAATGCACAGACAGATCTGCACTGTGATAGAATGCCACAAATCTGTTATGAAATGTACAGACAGATCTGCACTGTGATAGAATGCCACAAATCTGTTATGAAATGCACAGACAGATCTGCACTGTGATAGAATGCCACAAATCTGTTATGAAATGTACAGACAGATCTGCACTGTGATAGAATGCCACAAATCTGTTATGAAATGCACAGACAGATCTGCACTGTGATAGAATGCCACAAATCTGTTATGAAATGTACAGACAGATCTGCACTGTGATAGAATGCCACAAATCTGTTATGAAATGCACAGACAGATCTGCACTGTGATAGAATGCCACAAATCTGTTATGAAATGTACAGACAGATCTGCACTGTGATAGAATGCCACAAATCTGTTATGAAATGCACAGACAGATCTGCACTGTGACAGAATGCCACTCAAATTACAAAAAACATGCACCAGAATGAAAAAAAGCAAGTCCTGGCAAGTTGTATCACTGCCACATTGTAAGCACTGATGTGCTTTGACCTGGATGTTGTGACAACTTTTTGAGATTGTTGAAAATTAGATTTTTTATTTTGTTATTACTTTGCCCACTTAAAACAACAGGGGTTTGAACCTGCGACTTTTCAATCACGTGTCCAGCGCTCTAACCATTGAGCTATCCCCACTCCCCATTGTCTTACCCATTGTCCAAGCCATTCAAGCCAATCTTTTCGCCCATGTCACCGACCATGATGCCCGGCAAGGCCCTCAGAGACCGTGGGTCACGAATAGGCGTGACAAAGCTGTGCAGCCCGTGGCATACACCATCTGGTGTGTAAAGCTGTGCGTACACAATGGCGTGGGTTGCCACCTTGCCCAGGTTTCCCACCCAGATCTTGGTGGCCTCAAAGTCGGGCGTGTTCAGGACAAACTCCTGAAACGAAGAGGTATAAGTTTTAATTGTGTGTGTGTGTGTGTGTTTTTGTTTTTTGTTTGTGTGTGTGTGTGTGTGTGTGTGTGTGTGTGTGTGTGTGTGTGTGTGTGTGATTTGTTTGCTTTTTCTGTACATTTTTAAAATGGATTTTCTTAGATATTATCATCCTGTTGTCCCCAAGAAAATGCTCAGACATATATATATATATATATATATATATATATATATATATATATATATATATATATATATAGATAGATAGATAGATACCTGCTTCATGTCTGCCATTCTCAGGCATGTTCAGAACAAACTCCTGAAAGACAAGGTACGATTTTTAGTTGTGTGGCTTTTTTGTGTTTGTTTGATTGTTTGTGTTTTTTGTGTCATTTTCTTTTTATATTATTATCATACTGTCTCCAAGAAAGTGCTCAGACATATATATATGCTTCACACTTGCCATTCCCCTTCTTACTTCTTTATTTCATTGAAAGGAAAACATGGGTGCCCCACATGAATTACAAACAAACAAAGAAACAATATTTACATGTATAAAAGATTCACAGTTTAAGAGTGCACAATGGTGTACTGGTAAGGTCTGCCATTCTCAGGCATGTTCAGAACAAACTCCTGAAAGACGAGGGACGATTTTTAGTCGTGTGGCTTTTTTGTGTTTAACGTAAGATCAACATAACATCCAAACACATAAAAGGTTCAAAAGAATGCTACTTATTAGGAGAAAACACAACATGTGATGGGGTAATCCTCTTTATCAAGTTATAAAATGACACTTAAACAACAGTTAAGGTACTTATCTGCTTTTGGTTGAACTATATTGTTTTCAGTTTTGTTTGTTTGTTTGTTTTTGGTGGTGGTGGTGTGGGGGGGGGGGGGGGGGGTTCTTTCCCCAATTTATTTTTATATATTTTTTAAAACCATTTTTTACAATATCAAGTTTGCCAGTTTGGTCTTTACTTGCCAAAAGTAGCAGCTTCATGCTATTTTTGTCCTTCAACAGCTGACGACAAGTACGCTGACTCACCTGAGTCTTGGGGTCGTACTTGGCCGTTGTTCTCATGGCCTTAGTGTTGCTGCCATGTGACAGTTCTGTCAGTGCGAAGCAGCCAAAGTTCTGCAACAGGCAAGTCACACATGTGAAGCACTTCTTAAGCTCACCAGCATGGACAACTCTTAACCCCTTCACTGCCATGCGTTTATTAAGTGCTGAAAAAACATAATATGACACACATAACGTGCATCGAGGCAGAGAATGTTATCAGCAATTAAAAAAACAGCGAATGCATAATGTACACATCGACAAGGGTTCAAACATACCTTTGCGCAAGATGAACAAACACACACAGATACTGTCCCTTTAACAACAAAAGGCTTGGGATCCTGTTGACTCACAACTACACAGCAATTTCAACAATATTTCATAACACAGGGGGGTGTCAGTCACAGCATCAGTTGAACACTTGACTAAGGACAGATGAATTTCCAGGTGTTTTGCGAAAGTCTGCTGAGGGAGCACATTTTCTCGCAGGCTGTGCGAGAGTGTTCCAGAGCTTGCAGGTATGGAGTCTGCAAAATCCTGAGTTGGACCTGTGAGACACATGCTGCTTCAGCATCATTAGACATAATGACCTACCAAGAGGAAGATGCAAGAGGCATATATTATATATATACAAACTGACCTGGAAGTTTTGGTTTTCCTCCACAAAGTGTGAATGCCGAGCAGAGCCAGTTGACTGAATGGTGCCAGCAAACATCTGAAACAGTGAAAGGAACATTTTATGCTGTTCTGTCATTCAGTCAGAAACATTAATGTGTGTGTGTGTGTGTGTGTGTGTGTGTGTGTGTGTGTGTGTGTGTGAGTGTGGGGGCGGGTGCATATATGTGTCTGCATGCATGTGTGAGCAGACAGACACACACACACACACACATACACACACACACACACACACACTGGACAACATTTTGTGATAAGACATACTGATTAAAAAAAAGATACACACTGCTCAAAATGCAATATGAATGAATTGTCCCAGTGACACTGACAGACAGTCAAGCTACATGTATCATAAATAATACTGGCTAACTACTACAGGAAATTGAAAACCATGTCAATTCCTGTAATATACAAACGTAATAATATATAATATACACAAATTTACATGAATGGGTGGGCAGGTAGGATGCGGGTGTTGGTGTGTTTTAAGGTCATGAATTTAATGTTCTGGCGACAGCTGGATGGTGTGTGTGTGTGTGTGTGTGTTTGGGGCTGTGAGGGGTGGAATTATGGGTTGGTAATAACATAATGAGATTACTTTCTTTCTTACAAGTATGTTACTGCTTCTCAATCTCACACAGCACACATGCATTATATATACAGCCATGTATCCAATATACATTTTGTTAGTTGTCATAATAATATATGTATTACTTTCTTGAACATGTTACCTTTGATATTTTTCTCCCTTAACATTGAAAATGTCGGAGAATGTTGTAAAGCACAGTGAGTTTGTGTAGACCAGAGAATAGCACTATACAAAATGTATCTATTATTATTGTATATATAATATTATGTATGTAATGTATGTAGCCTCCAAAGTTACGATGATTTGCAATAAAAACCAACCTCTGAACTCAACATGATTTTGGCAGCAACAGTCCAGTCATAACTGCCCAAACAGTTTGTAAGAACCTGATGTTTGACAGGATTGCGAAACAGTTCTTCATCAGGTAGAAAGTCATACTCTTGGATTCTGCGGACTCTTTGGAATGAAAGCTTTCTCTGCTCTTCCAATGATGGTGTTTCAAACCCACGGGAGAATAAGTGGTCTTTTTCCATAGTTGACCAAACTTTATTCTGAAATTGAAAAGGAAAACGTTTTGTTATGCTGAAATATGTAACACAAACAAAATACAAGTTAATTGATAAAAGCAAACAAACAGAAGAAAATGTAATCGATGGGCACCTTCACAATGAAAACAGAAGAACACAAACTTTTGTTTAGGTAGATGTAAAAATGGTCATTTGTTATTATTTCTATTTTCTTTCTTATGCAAATCTATCAGTCTAGCCCTAAAAATTATTACTGTTTCTCTGTGGAAAACTGTGTGTGTGTGCATGTGTGTGTGTGTGTAAACACTATATGGAGTGTTTTATGCCGAAAAAAAGAAAAAAAGAAAGAAAAAAAGTTTTATAATGGGCAATGGTACACAGTTCATAACACTGTACTGAGTGTGAGCCCTGTTTAAGTTGCTCATGTTTTGATAAGCTGAACACATTCTCCTTTGTTTCAGACTAAAACTGAAACCCGAAACTGTTTAATAGTTAATTCTGTTCCTCCCCCATAAAAATTTATTTTTTTATTTAATTATTTATTTTAATCTTTAAGTTTTACTAACACAGTAACACTAACAGCTCAATGAATATGCAGACAACTCACTTTAAATCGGATAACATCCTCTCCGTCAAGGAACACACGCATCATTTTCCAATCAAAGGACGCCCTCTTTCTGTAATTATCGAGGGGTCCTTGTTTGAAGTCTTTCATGTAGTCTAGAGCCATGACGTCTTCTTGGGGGTCTTCTGTAGCAGACGACTCCGGACCTGGTAGACTGGTCAAATTCATGTCTGATGTAGCATTCGGCTTCATCGTGGAGAAGAAACGAGGTAGCAAAAGGGCAAATATCAAACGTGTACTAACTATCTGGAAAAGACAAAACAGATCTGTAATGCTGCAACGATGGCAAGCTATATGTGTGTGTCGTTGTCTAAGTTGTTCAAAGTTCAGGTTCGCATGCACTGTAATCTCGGTGATTATGAAAATATTTACCCTGTTAAAAAATCCCCTTCCCCACCCCACCCCCCTCCCCCAGGAATGGAATGAAACTCATTTTAAATTGTCATTCATGCGACTCTGTCCGCAAAATGGTTTATTCCTCTCACAATAAAGTATCCAAATCGCGAAGCTTAGACAAATATGAAGCACTATATGAAGTTTTTATTTGAATGTTATTAATGGGGGTAAATGTTTGTAGCGACACCACTGAAAAAGAAAGGAAAAAAAGTAGTTAAAAAAAAAGAAGCCGGTTGATTTATTTACAACCATAGAAAAAGACACGATTATGCTTACAGTTCTACGGTGGTATTTGTTTGTATTTAAAGATTACTTATAAAATTCACACCATTCCTTTTTTCATGAAACCGGAAACGTCAAATCGTAAAGATTTAGCGTGTGCAACTGGTCCCTTTGGAGATTTCTGCAGTGCCAGATTTTACTGGAGTAAGTTTAACAACTCCTTGTAATATCTGGTACACTGTAAACAGTGTAATGGTCGTACAACCAATGTCAATGAATCCAATACGAAATAGCATTTTTTAACTCTTACATTATTTTGTCCATGCCCAAACTATCGGGCAGTTGCAAATTACATACCACGGACTCAAGTTCAAGTTATGGACCAAGAAAAGAAAAAAGTGGGGGGGGGGGGGGGGGGGTCAATAGTTTTTGATTTTTCTTTACTGTCACTGATGAAGTGATGCTTTATGTCCTCAGATAGCATTTTTTAACTCTTACATTATTTTGTCCATGCCCAAACTGACTATCGGGCAGTTGCAAATTACATACCACGGACTCAAGTTCAAGCCTGTATGGACCAAGAAAGAAAAAAAAGGGGGGGGGGGGGTCAATAGTTTTTGATTTTTCTTTACTGTCACTGATGAAGTGATGCTTTATGTCCTCAGATGTCAGTTGACATATTAGGGACAAGTTGTGACCAATGCCGAAGCACGGTGCAATAAATCTTTACGTCCACGGAAACCAGAGGGTTCGTTAGGACGGACAGTCCAGGACGTCCACCTCGACTCTCACACAGCTCCTGAACCATGGTTTACTGTCACTGTTGCTGTATGTGATTTTAAACTAAAAAATGACACCGTTAAATGGTCTTACGCACACACCCAGAATGCAGTGGCGTTTTGGACTTCCGGCACACAATTATTTGCGATGGGTTCAGTTCCACAGGCTAAACCTATGCCAGAAAACAAACCTCACTATATGTCGTATAATACTCAAGGTCTTTGTTTGAACACAAACTCAAGAATGTTTTTCCTGCTTTTGTAGCAGAATCCTGACATAGAAGTTGTATCCATAAAACAATAATATAGCGATTTAGTTCTGGATAAAACTTGACGTCAATATTAGCGACTTACAGTAGGGTTTATGACATCGTCCAGGAACTTGTCAAAAATTGGATGGAAATGTGGGACAAAACAGATGATGGAAAAAAGAGATATTCACCCGTCGGAGCGCTACACATAGCCCAAAGCTCTGGCGGTACCAAGAAAAACATCTAGTGCTTGTGGTGTTTGCTTTTTTTGAGGCATTTGATGTTCCGAAATCAAAAATTGCACCGCGAATTCTTTCTTGGCTGAGTCAGTGACTTCTGTCGGAACAGTTGTTTCTGGCCGGCTGAACGTAGCACCCTACAGACTTGCCTGCTGCTGGGGGCTCAAATTACCGTTCGGGGGAAACTGTCCCGGAGATAAAACTTTAGCGTCTGTCTGCGTTGCGGCTTTTGCTGAGCAGTCTTGAGAGATTTAGAAAACTTTGTGGAGTGTTCTTCAGCATCCATCAACAGGAACAGCAGACGGCCCGATGACCATGTCCAGAGGAGGGGTGCGTCCCCCACCCGTGTGTGCAGATTGTTCTGCTCCAGGTAACTGGTATCTTTGTTTGAATTTGTAACATTTTGATGAACGTGAAATTTTTCTACATAATCAAATTGTGTCAGGGGTGATGTTTTTTCAGCGCTGCTAGTGCTACTGGCAATGAGTCATACTCGTAGTGCCAGACCTGGTGCTGGGTCTGGAATGATAAGTTCATACTCATCAGATAAGTAATGAAGCAGTAAGACATGGGACTTGATTATTTAGTATCTTTTTTAATAAAACTTGCAATATTTATTTAGTATTTGAAACATCTACAAGATGTTGTGTCACTATTAAAGTATTAAAATTAATACTTAATAATATTATTACTTGAAAAATTATTAATTGAATGTTGGTTAAACTTCATCTGACCACTGCTGACTGTGCGATGAGCCATTTGTTATAACCTTCTAGTAGTACTGCTAGCAAATTCTCTAACCCCACTCCCCATCCCACCCACTTGTTGAATTCATTCATTTTTAACTGATCATGCTATGTGTATCATTGTATGTGTGTGCATGTGTACATGCGTGTATGTCACTGACACTGTGTATGTGCATCATCATGGAATGTGGGTCTTGCCTGTTTAGCTTCTTGTATGTTTATGTTATTAAAATTTTCTTTTAGAGGTGTCTCAGAATGGATACATCATGTAGTTTATTGTTTATATAATTTGTATTTTGTACAGCATGCTGAGCTGTATTTTGCTGTTGGTGTTTTTCAGTTATGTAACTTTAGAAGTTCATGCTATATGAATATTTCATTGTTATTATGTGCAGTAATTGGACTAAGCAGGCAGATTAGATAATAATATTAAAAAATAAAATAAAAACTTGACTGTGAATGTGGTTTAAAAATGCATGTTGGCATAATAATCAGGAAAAGAAGTCTTGGCTGTGCTAGTATATTTATTTGTAGTAATACCATTTTGTTTTCATAAAAACCCATGGGAAAGTAAGGGCATCTCAAAAGAGTTATTTTTATAAGTTATTTTATACATGTATGTGAAGTTAATCAAATTGCTATTGCTGTACACATTTGAAATTCAAAAGGACACATTTAATGATTTATTAGAGGCTGTAATAAATTTGTGTAAATTTAAGATTTTAACCATTGGTCAGTTATAGAACTTAACACCACTGCTTTCGCTTAATAAAATCATTATCATAGCCATAGTCATGATCTTTGTTATTCTGACAAAACTATTGATAAGTGATAATATTAAATTATTAGTTCCTATTAACCCTTGACTTGCCATCATCAGAGTTTACATTAACATGGATTTTTGGTATTTTATTGGTTAAGATTAGCATATATTTATATAAATTATAATATACACATTACAAGAACAAAAGTCAACAATCAGTCGGACATACCATACCAGCTGTTTTAAAAAAACAAGTGAACAACAACAAAATGTGGCAAAGAAACGAGGAGAGTGCATGTGGTATTTGTGTGTGTGTGTGACAGGTATGTGTGAGTTCTAGACTGGTTGTTTGCTAGTACAGAGCTCTAGTACTGAGTAAGTAGTAGTAGTATTGGGCGATTCAGCGAAACTGGTTTGCTAGAGTGAATGTGCTTTGTAATCTTTCGCGCAAGAAGTCGCGAGAGTTCACAGCGCACTTCTGGGCCGATTTCTGAGTAGGCGTTGCTTCACACTGTGTATAACAGTGGAGGTTGAACCTAGAATCGCGAAGCAGTACAAATGCCAATACTGTTGCAGTTGCAAAATTACCATGGAAAGGGGATGGAGGGTGGGAAAAAAGTGTCTTTGCATCGTTTTTGGCTGACCAGAAGATCGCGAGTTTGTAGACAAAATGTGTTTTGGGGCATCCTATAGCACGAGCAACAAGTTATTGCCAGACACATTATGACTATGGGCCTCCAAAAATGCCTTTAAAGTTGGCAGTGTAAAATTCGCAAATTCACTGTCACCGCCTTCCATTGTGAAGAAAGTACGCACCGAAGTAAAAGCAGCCAAGGGACTTAAGCGATGCCGGGCAAAAGTCAAGGTAGTTAACAACCCAGCCTGAATCGCCCAATAGGTAGCCATGCATCTAACTGGTTACAGTGATTGTGTGACTGGTTTCCATGAACCACTTTTGCCACCTTTAACCTTACACATTTGTAGATGTCGTCACACTGGTTTGAAAATGTCCAGTGTGATCACTGATGATATCACTTGAAAACGACAAATAAAAGTGTAAAATTTGAAATCATTAAGCCTTTTGGGAATTTTTCCTTTCATTTTTGCATTACTACCAAGTACCATTAGCATGTAAAAGGATTTTTATGAAAAAGCACAGTAATGAAAGTCGATTTGTCATGCTATATATAGTATAGTACCAGAAAATATACTGTTTGCACTAAACTGCGCAGGTGTGTGCCTGCACTTTTCTGAAATTTTCAGCCCTGACATTTTACAGGGAAACAAAACCATGTGACATTAAATGTATTATGTATACCAAAACAGACTTAGTCAGTTAGTGTTTCACTTTCTGGGGTACGGGTCTGTATTGTGTGTTGGACATGGAGATTGATAATGATAATAATTAAAATCCTTACTATAAAGTTAAAATCTCTAACTAGTCTAAGGCTAAGCAGAACAACATGAAGTGGTATGGTACTCCATGTCATCTTAACAGCACAAGAGTCAGACTGCATCTTTTAAAAATTAAATTTGTTTAATCAGAAAGTCAGAAAGAAAAAATGAATGATGATGAGTCATAATATTTGTATTTTTGTAATGAAAACATGAAGCCTGCCAAGTGCCATAATCATGTAAATTTTGTTAGAAATAAAATAATCATGTAAATTTTGTTAGAATAAGTCATAACAAAAATGTAAAATCGGTAAAGCCTGCCAAAACCCAGATTGATATTTTTAACCTGAATCATACCAAACCTGTATCTGGAAGAATGTTGGTCTCCATATCAGTTACCAGACTGAGAAATCACTTAGCTTGCTGAACTGATTGCAGAGCCTCCGCTAGACCGGCATATGCTGGTTTTTACTGGTAAATGTTCCCCTTGGCCTTGTGCCAGTAAAAAATAAAGTCTCTGGTATCATATACCAGCCTTGTGTGACTTGCTAATGCTAGAGATACTCTGTACCCAGGGTCCAGAAGCAAATGGAAGCTCCAGTTAGATTGCTTTCCGGTGTTGATTGGCAAGAAAAACAAAGAACATTCACTGTCACACCAGGTGCTGTATGCGTCACAAGCTAGAAGCAAAATTCATGCAAGCTTTCATTGCCAGCGCCCCCACCCCCATCGCCCTCGAATGGACATCCCAAAGTATGAGTGGTGACTGCAGAGTAACGAACTGTTCCATTTCTGTTTGGAATTGGATAAATCAGCTTCGCTGTGCAATTTTCCCCCCATTCCACTTTCATTCTAGATCTAACTATCAGTATGGCACATTCACAATGAAGCATACGGTCTTTTTTTCTTCTCGCCCAGTGCTGACTGAATCGTCTGTATCTTCATCCACTTCAAATGTATTGGATCCAAGCAATAGTAACCCTTGAAATGGCAGAAAAACCATGAAACCACCAGATGGGTAACAGATTTTTTGTGGCACAGGCATGAAGATGATGTTTACAGAGAAAAGTCTGGCATCTCAGCATGACCTTCGCTTTGCAGGCCGTGTTGTGCCAGGGTGGAGACTGGTGTGGGGAACAGAAATTTATATGACAAAGAGGACGAAGCATGACTGCTATTGAGGGGGCAGGGGGGCAGTGGAAATCTTGTGTATTATTAGGCCTAGGTAGTGTTGACTGTACTGGCTGACTGAGGGTTGGTACTGGATTTTTTGTTTATTGCCATACCGCTTACCAGGTACCAGAAGCCTCAGCAGTCTAAAGTCTGGATTAGTCACATTTTCTGGGTGATCAACAGAAAACATGATCCAAGAACTGGGATTTGAAATGACCCAGTAGACCTAGTCATACTGTCAACATAATTATTATAGCAGCAGTTACTGGAAGGTGAAAGAGTATGAAACGGAAAACAGAACACAAGTTGACACTGAAACAAAATAGTGGCAGCCTCAATTTCAGCTTCATCTTATTACCAAGTCCTGTGGTAGATGAGAATGGGTTAGCTGACATTTCATCTGCTGAGGTGTTTGTTTTCAGAGTGATTCAAAATTTTGGTAAACAGCAGATTTGTAGAACATTTTCGCTTTTCTTTATTATGGCGATTTCACTTTAAAATCTAGTCTTTTGAATTTTGAGCCAGATTTTTTTGGGGTACACCTTGGACAGCTGTAGTGTGGAAATTGTGGTACTGGTTTTGTGGTTCTTTTTTTTTGTTGTTGGTTTTATTCTCCTGCAACAATTTTTGTTTTGTTTTTGTTTTGTTTGTTGGGGGGGTGGGGGGTGGTGGAGATATGTTAGAATCATAAGATCCAAACGCATAGAAGGTTCAGAAGAATCTATTTATTAGGACAAAAGTGAAAAACAGTCTGCAAATTTTCAGGGTATTCCCCTTTATCAAGCTACGAAATGACAGTTTAGTAGTGAAAAACGATGAAAGATGAGATGGAAAACTAAATCACTGATCTGTTTTTGGTTGAGCTATGTTGTTTTCCTGTCCAGTTAATGGAACTATTCTTCACAGATATGGTGAAAACAAATCTTTTTTAAATATTTTTTATGAATGTTTGTTAATGTTATTTTAATAAATAATAATGAACTGTCTGTTGCATTAATTTTTTAATCTGCCAGCTATTTTTAACAAAAAATTTACCAATCCTTATCCTTTGGAGATAATGTTGAATTCAGTAATGTTCTGATTTTTTTATGTTTGCTTAGTGTTGCACCTTTTCCATTAAAGGAGTGTTTTATTTCCAGATCCAACATGGGCGTCGATCAACCGTGGCGTGTTAATTTGCGATGAATGCTGCAGTGTTCATCGCAGTCTTGGTCGGCACATCTCCATGGTGAAGTCTCTGAAGAAAGGACAATGGAGTCCCAGTCAGCATGCTGTGAGTGTCAGTCTTTTGTTTATCAAGGCTCTAAAAAAAAAAAAAAAAAAAAATGTGCTTCTTTAAATACATATGGTAACCTCTTTTGGTACTACATTCTAGCATTTTCATTTTCATTTCCAGAATATGTTTAAGAAGAATTGGCCATGTTACTGTTAGCATGTATAATTGATTCCTTTTTTTCTTTTTTTTTTTTGGGGGGTGGGGGGGGGGGGTCTATCAAAAATGTAATTGTATTTAAATTAATGATAAGTATTTAAATCATATGAAATGAGTTGTGATTAAGGTTGATATGGTTTAACAGCTGGTATTAGAAAGACAAAAACAGAGAGAGAGCTCAAAAAGCCTTTAAGTAAATTATATACTGTCATGCAGATCTGCACTTTTTGGCATAACATGTATAGTAAACACATGAGGTGTGGGTCAAGGTTTCAGTGGGGTGTGAGAAAATGCGTGAGAAGGGTAGCAACTACTGCATGCGCTAATGCTGGCTGTGTGTTGGTCAGATGGTGTACCTCCTGGCCACCAATGGCGCCAACAACATCTGGGAGCACACCATGCTGGACCCGTCCCAGAACAGACATGGCCGCAAGAAGCCCGGTCCACGCGACCCTCTACAGTGAGTCCATCACCTTTAACGATTGGCAAACTTCAGTAATGCTAGCCATGACAGTACTACTACTACTAGCAAGACTAATTCTGTCTTAGCCATGACAGTAGTACTACTACTAGCAAGACTAATTCTGTCTCCTTTAAAGCTTGGCAATCTCAGGTAATGCTAGCCACAACAGTAGTAGCAAGACTGATTCTGTCTCCTTTAACACTTGGCAAACTCAGGTAATGCTAGCCATGACAGCAGTAGCAAGACTGATTTTGTTTCTTTTAATGCTTGGCAAACTCAAGTAATGCTAGCTATAACAGTAGTAGCAAGACTGGTTTTGTCTCCTTTAACACTTGGCAAACTTGAGTAATGCGAGCCATGACAGTAGTAGCAAGACTGGTTTTGTCTCCTTTAATGCTTGGCAGATTTGAGTAATGCTAGTCATGAAAAATAGCAGCATAGTCAGTTTAAAAGATTAAAAGCAGCTGGTCAATTCTTTCACATATAACTAACAACAGTAATAATAACGTACCCTTTTTTGTACTATTTCTCCAAACTGGAGCACACAGCCCATCACAAAGCAAAGACATACATGCACAAAATACAGTGCACACACATACACACACACATCTCTGACCAAGTGATCATATAAATATGTAAAATTGCAGTGTCATCTGTGAGGCAGGAGAGAAATTACTTATATATTTTCTAATATCATTGCTAGATTGTACCTGTTTCCTGAAATAAAGTCAAAAAGCTCTAACAGTTGAAACAGAATGTATTTTATCCACTTCATGGGATGATGCAGTGTTTAAATTTGTCAACAAAATTGTCTTGCCAGCACACAGGCAGATAGTCTAGATGTAAATGATTTAGTTTTTTCATCTAATTATTTTGTGCGTTTTGATTTTATTTTATTTTTTTATTTTTTTTAATGTGATGAACGCTGGCACTGTAGCAGTTCTCTCTGACTGTCTGTCTGTCTGTCGCTCTCTCTTTCTCGCTCCATCCTTTGTTAAAATAGGGCTGCAAAATGAGTGAAACATTTACCGTTTTGTGTTATTTACAGTCCCAACAAGTCAGACTTCATCCGTGCCAAGTACCAGTTCTTGTCATTTGTCAACAAACAGAAGGACAGTGATGCCAGCTCTCTTGATGACGTCAGCAAGGTGAGACATTGAGTCTGCTGTCCAGCCATCTTGGCTCCGGTTTTACAAGGGAAGGGCAGATCAGGGTTCGCGTTCACTGTTAATTTTTGGTAAAGATCAACATATACCAGAAACAGAATCAGTAATTAGTCAGACTTACCAGCTGTTATTATTATGTGTGACCAAAATAAAGGAGACATCTCTCTCTTATGCTTCCAACCACTTTCTGTGTATATGCTGCCCCTGCCCCCTCCCCCCCACTCACCTCCCCACTGACCCCACCCCCCTCATCCCTCAACCCCCACACCCCCTCACCCCATCAGTTGCAACGATACTGTCTGCATTGTGGAGCGTATATGCTGATATAACGGAGAAATTCTGACCAACACACTCTGTCATACCACTTGTGTTTCTGCTGTCGGTGTGCATTTTTCAATACGTGGTGCTTGTCTGCAGGAACTGCACTCCAGCGTGCGAACCAACAACGTCGAAACCTGCCTCCGCCTGCTCTCCAAAGGTGCTGACCCCAACTACTTCCACCGGGTAAGTGTGTTTGAAGACCCCCCCGACCCATAGACCCACAGCGGTTGGTGAACACATCACAAGACTGCTGGAGTTGTTGTTTACCTCCACTGGCAGAACAGACGTCATGTTTGAAATATTTTGTTCTATGGAGCGGTTTAATACCAAGCTGTCTCTGGAGAGGTACTGATGGGGGGGGGGGGGGGGGGGGGAACTATTCCTTTGTTGAAGTACATGTCCATGTTTTTGTTACTAGTTGTTATCGTTCACACCAAGGCAGTAAGCTGGTTAGGGAATAACCCTTAATAACAATTATCCCGGATTATTATATTGATGTATTTTCTTTAGATCTGTGCACATAGCAGCATGTAGATTTGATGCTTTTCTCAGTTGTGTTCTGCATTTATAGCATCATTGGTGTTGGCTTGTGTGACTCAGTTAGGTAACAAAGAAAAATAACAGGTTTGTACTACATATGAGGCATGAACAGATGGGGGGAAAGCCCATGATGATATTGTTATGTCCTGTATGAATGTTGTTCCACATATGGGGAACAAATAGAAAAAAAACCTGATGATACTCGCATGTCCTGTACAAAAGTTGCTTTGACCATAGGAGAAAGGCAACTGCCCGATGCACGTGGCGGCCCAGGCCGGACAAACAGCACAGGTGGAGCTGTTGGCGGTGTACGGCGCTGACCCCGGGGCCCGGGATGCCAACGGACGCACGCCCATCGAGTATGCCAAGTGAGTTGTTCAGGGAGTGGTGAATAAGTGAGGAGTGAAATTCAGGGGGAGTCCGTAGCTCAGAGTGAGAACACTCGTTCTCGAAAGCCAAAGCTGAGCTTGATCAAATGTGGTCACCTTTCAGATGCAAGGCATTGCGGGGGCGGGTGACAAAAGAGGTCTCAGGAGTCAAATTCTGTTAAGACTATGAAAAGTCCTTCAGATGAGACTGGAATTCTAGGGAGAGTCCATAGCTCAGAGTGAGAGCACTCGTTCTCGAAAGCCAAAGCTGAACTTGATCAAACTTGATCTGAGACTGGAAGTCAAGGTCACCCCAATGCGTAGCTACCGGACTGAGATTGAAATTTGATTGTGCAGGACTGAGGGCTACGTGGACCTGGCTGACCGACTAGTGGAACTACAGTACGAGCTGACAGACCGACTCACCTTTTACATCTGTGGCCGCAAGCCAGGTAACTGACACTGTCTCTTTGTCTTTCTTTCGTGCTTCTGGTTGTTGTTTTTTCCTTGCTTGTGTTTTTTTTAATTTATTTTTTTACTTTTTATACATGAGCTAATTTTATAATTGAAAAAAATTGTTTGCATACATTTATTTCTACTTTATCTTTGTTTTGCCAAACCTGGAAACAAAACAAAAACCGAACAACAACCAAAAAGATGAAGAAACAGTTCCTGTGCTTTTTCATTGCTACTAATCAGTGTTACATATCACTGCACAGCCTTCTATCACATTGTCTTCTGCAGAATGGATTTGTTATTTTATGAAGGATACTTGCGGAGAGCACATTCTTGGTAGAAAACATTGCTTTGCATGAAACATTGAGAGGGACATTTTCTTATACAAAAAGTGAGCAGAATTACAATTTTATTATTTTCTCTTGAAATTGAAGTGTAATTCGACAGTTGTAACATTGTTTTCTCTGTGTGTTGAGGTTTTTCTCTTCAATTTCTACTGTCATGCTTTGAGTGGGTTGGATGTGGTTGCTGAGACCAATGCAAGCATACCAGTCTTGGAACACAATATATATACAGATAGATATATAGATATTAAAATCCCCACCGGCCGCAAACTGACAGGGCTAAAAGTGGATATTTGCCTACTGATGTTGCTTGTTTTTTTGCATTTGACCATGCTTGCGGTTACCTTTTTTTTCTTTTTCTCACCAGATCACAGGAATGGATTTCATTTTAAAATACCTGAGCTGGGTGATCAGTAAGTATGTCTGTTGTGTTTGTAGTGTTTGAGATGTATCTAAAAAAAAAAAAAAAAAAAGTGTAGGACAAATGACGTGAAGAAACAGATCTAAGTGTTGAAACATCAGCCACATTGCAATACTTTATTTGTGTGTGTGTGTGTGTATGTGTATGTGCACAAATTTTAAACAGAAACAGCGTAAAACCTACAGAGAAAGTTGGGTGGTGGAGGGGGTTCAGCAGGGTCCTGAATGTCTTACATGGAAAGTCCTCATTTGCATGTACATAATGAGCCGTGGAGATTACCTTAGAGACTGGCCTTCAGGATGCAAACTTAGTCTAGGGCTCAGCACCTCTGGCACAGAAGAGTTTGAGACTAACAAAAGGGAGAAAAATTAACCAAGATTTCCAGGCTGGTTATCGATGTGATTCTGTATGCAGCAAACAATCTGTGTGATGTTTAGCGTCTCTGTCTGTTTCAGTACTGCTGATTTGTCGGACTTGGCAAAACAGGCCAAGAAAAAGCTGCAAGACGTGAGTAAGCCAGTGTCTTTGGGAAAATGGTGCCGTGTGGCCACCAAGAGAAACCTGAATTTTACCTCTCTTTTTTTCAAATGGGAGAGAGAATGAGTTTGTGTCTGTGTTCATGTGTGTGGTGTGTCTGTGTGTGGGGGGTGGGAGGGGGCTGTTTTTAAACAAAATCCTGAAGGCAGTTGTGCTTTAAGATAATAATTTAAAAAAAGATAATATTCACATTGTTCTCGATTGTTTCATGTGTACATTTTCAGCATGTGGTTTGTGAACCATAGAGGCAGAGTGTGACTGCGAATTTACACAAGTGAATCATTCTCACAGTTCTCTAACCAGTCAGGGGATCAGATCCAAACACAAAAAGGTTCAAACAAATGCTTATTTATTTTGACACGGACACACAGTATGCAAATTTTCAGGGAAATCCCCTTTGTCAAGCCACAAAAGGACACTTAAACGACAGATAAACAGTTATAAAAGATGAAAAATGAGAGAGAAAAAACTTATCTTGTTTTGTTATCCTGTTGGGTTCAGTCAGGAGATGGTCTATTGTTCAGTTTAACATGTGGGTTGTTTGATTACAGCTGCCCAATCACCTGTTCGAGGAGCTGGCCATGGATGTCTATGATGAGGTGGACAGGAGAGAGAACGATTCAAGTGAGTGAAGCTTACGCATGGTTCAGCTTCAGCTGGTGTGAGCTGTGGTAACCTTGTTTGTTCATCAGGCATGGGAAAATGTCCATGAAAACATGCGTTGAACCATACTTCAGAAGGGGAACAAAATTATCCACAGGGGAAAAATCTTAGGCGAAAAGGAAACACCAGTTTTAGTGCAGCAGCAAATACCCACGAAACATTGGGTGTCCATTCACATGTGGCTATCGCCCAAGTTTTTTCTTTGAAGCAATGCCCATGCCTGGTTCATTGCAGAGGAGCAAAGTTGCAACCAGACTTGTTCCATGTACCACAACTTTTGAGGAGAAAGGAGAGCCAAAGCGGAATTAAACCAACGGCTTCTGCTTAGCAGCCAAACACCTTACCACTCGGCCAAACTGGGTCACTAACACAGTCATGGACACCCATCTTCCTTGTGTTCCATGTGTCACCTAGTCGGTGTTGATCAGCTGGGTAGAATTACAGTGGTGATGAACATGAAGAAAAGCTTGAAAATTGACAAGTTTCCTGGCCCATGACACCGAATAAAGAATTGCTTTGAACAATGGGTTCCACTTTTATGAGCTTTGAACAATCTTCAGTTTTCTGAGCAATACATCCGGAAAAATAGACAAGGGAGAAAATGTGAAACAACTCAGTACACTGCTACTAAACTCAGTCAGCCAAGGCCAAACGTGACAGTGTCCATGCATCGACACACAGTACGTAAAACAGTTGGGAATACAAACATGCCATCAGAGCTCAGGAGCTGTGTGAGAGTCGTGGTGGCCGTCCTGGGCTTGCTGTCCTAACGAGCCTTATGGTTTCCATGGACGTAAAGCAATATTGAACCATGCTCACGCATTGGTCTCAGCTTGTCCTTAATATGTCGACCGACATCCGAGGACATTAATCAACACAATAGCAAATGTTCCCCAAAATGTGCACTATTTGCCCTTTGTTGACAAAAACATGTTGTTTTTCCTTACTATTTGCCCATGTTGGTTTTTAGGTTAATTATATTAAGCCACCTGAAGTGGATGGATTGAGATATTGCATCTTCTTTTTTTATTTCCTTCTGTCCTCAGTAGTTAAAAGTCTTGCAAAGCATCTCTAAAATCTTGTCTCTTCAGGCTGTCCTGCTGACAGTGTGTATGTGAGAGTTTGCTTTGATTCTTTGCTCTTTGCTTTGTTATGGGCTTTGTGCTTTAAGTTGGAGAAATAGCACATAAAAGAGTATTGTTATTATTGTTTGGTGTTTTTGTGTGCATATTGTTATTATTGTTTGGTGTTGTTTTTGTGCAGTCTGGCTCTCAACACATGACCACACATCTATAGTCAGTGAACGACTGACTGTCCCCCATCTACCTGTCAATCCCGACCTCTCCACTACACGCAACCAGGTAAGTCTTGTAACAGTTACCAGTACACATTTGAGGAAGTCGTGTCAGTGTGAAGGTGATAACAGACATTTACCTGTCCAGTGTCACCCCTCTGTTGCACACAGCTGAGGAAGTCTTGTGACGGTGATAAACATTTACCTGTCCAGTGTCACCCCTCTGTTGCATGCAGCTGAGGAGGTCTTGTGAAGGTGATAATAGACATTTACCTGTTCATCCTGGCCTCTCAAAAATACACAGCTGACACCTTGTGGGGGTGACAAGACATTTACCTGTGCATTCTGACCTTGTGAAAATACACAGTTGAGGTCTTGTGGAGGTGGTAACAGACATTTGCCTGTCCATCCTGACCTCACAAAACATACACAGTCATGTAAGTGGCGGCTTCAGCCGCTGTCTTATTATCATTTGGAGTTGTTTTCAGGGGATGAGAGTACGGTGGAAATTCCAGCGTCACCATGTGTGTGTGTGTGTGCAGGGAAGACAGAAGTTAGCACGGTTCAATGCGCGCGAGTTTGCAACACTGGTGATGGACATTTTGAATGATGCACGGCTCCGGCAGACCGGGACCATGTCCCCGATACAGACACCAAAAGAACCAGGTGAGAGAACACAGCAACAGTTGTTGGTGCGAAACCACCTCCTGAGTAACTGTCGTTGGTGAGAAATGACCTACTGAGTAACTGTAGTTGATGAGAAATGACCTACTGAGTAACTGTAGTTGGTGAGAAATGACCTACTGAGTAACTGGTGTTGGTGAGAAATGACATACTGAGTAACTGTAGTCGATGAGAAATGACATACTGAGTAACTGTAGTTGATGAGAAATGACCTACTGAGTAACTGTAGTTGATGAGAAATGACATACTGAGTAACTGTAGTTGATGAGAAATGACATGCTGAGTAACTGTAGTTGATGAGAAACCACCGACTGAGTAACTGTTGTTGGTGAGAAACCACCTACTGAGTAACTGGTGTTGGTAAAAAAAATCTGCTGCGTAATTTGTAGGTGAGACTTCACTGACCAAGTAATTGCTTTTGGTCAGCAGTGGTGAAAAACCACAGTAGTTGGTGAAAAATCCTGACTCCCCCCAAACAATGCATACGAAATTGGCTACAGAAAAATCACATGGGTAAGAAACCAGGTGCAGAGTATATTTAAGAAATGTACTGGGTAAATTCACTGATGGAAAGTTCTGTGTTTGGGTTATAAAGGTGAGTTTGGCCTTTGGTCACCTTGTTTGTAAATAACTTGGTGTTTCATGCCCAGTCAACCCAGTGCTGTCTGTGGCATAAAACTCTTTCATTTCGTTTCTCATGTCATCTTCTGTACCTGTTTCATTTCAGCTCTGGTATTTTTGTAAAATATACTTTGTTTGTTTGTGTTCAGATAAGTTTTCTGGCATGACGCTTCTGAAACGTCCGGAGTCCAAAACAATTAGTGCTCTGAGCGATGATGAGCCACTCTACGACTGTGTGGCGTCTGACGAAGACTACAGCAGCATTGACTCGCAGAGCATACGCAGCATGCACGCTGAAATGAAAGGGGACATCACTGCTGAGGTAGGCGTTGCCTCCCTTACCATTTGTCCTGTTTTTAGTTTCCCCCACCCTGATCATTATTTTCTTTGGAAAGAGGATGTTTCTTTAAATACATGCATCCACACAATCGAGTATACTGTAGAATGCAAGGCCATAATTATCATGACTGACCACTCTTAAGGGTAATGAGACTACTGTGTGTCTGTGTCTGTGTGTGTGTATGTGTGCATGCACATGTGCAGGTGCAGGGGGTGTGTGTGTGTGTGTGTGTGTGTGTGTGTGTGGAGAGAGAGAGAGAGAGTGTGTGTGATGAAATGAGTATATTCTTTGTAAGCGCTCTGGGCTCTTACGAGATGGGGCACCATAAATATTATTATTATTACCATCAGTCATGAAGGTACGCTGTGGCCCAGTGGGCTCACAAATCAGTCATGATGAAACAGCCGGCTCCCCTCCTATGCACCCTCCCCTCCACTGGCCTAGAATGCCATCTGCCTTTAACGGATGCATTTTAGATGGACACTCGTACTGGTAGCAGACTCAGGTTTATTGATGGAGAAGTAGGTCTTGATGCTATGGAAATACTTTATTGGTAACCAAGTTGGAATGCTAGTCACCAGACTTGCTAAAGTTGTTCTTTCTTTTATGCATATATATATATATATATATATGAATTTTTGTCCTGTCTTCCATTTATGTGTGCCTGGAAAAGAAGAAATATTTTTCACAGTGAATAACACTTTTCTCTGTGAATGATACTTCTCACAGTGAATAATACTTTTCACAGTGAAGAATACTTTTCACAGTGAATACAAGGAGCACATGCTCAAGGACAGAAAATATGTTGTTTTTTGTTTGTTTATTCCTTTTTGTTGTCATTTTTTGTTTTTGTTTTATCAGCATCCATTCATTTATTTATTTTACTTTTTGTTTAGCTCTCTTTGGATTGAGTTGTTTACAGTTTTCTTCTGCATCGTGACTGACAGCTTTTTTTGGTTGAAGTATGACTACAGTCAGTTACATGGCTTGGTAACGTTTAGATTTAGCATCACAACTGCTGTTAGTTGAACCAGAGTACTTGTCGTTTGTTAGGGAATGCTGTCAAGCAAACGCTCCAACACACCAACATCTATCATTTCCTTTACGGAGGTGAGAAGAGGGCACCTTGTCTCTCCTGTTCTTAGCGTCTGTGGGTGCTGTTTGCTGTGGTTATTACTACTGTAGTCAGTCAAGCATGGCGTTTAAAGGGGAACCGAACCAAAGACGCGAAGCTGGCCCGAAAACGTTGAAAATGCGCAGATTTGTTTTAATCTGCATATTTCATTTGGTTGGTCTGTCAGTTTGTATGGAAAACAGGGTTCATGTTATTGTTAACCAGTAAACGTCCGGTTTTTACTGGTTAAGATCAGCAGATGCTGGAAAAAATTCAGCAGTCAGTGTGATGTACCAGCTGTTATTTTGTTTGACTGGTTCTCAAACAACAGCAACAAAACACAACATAGTGAGAGGGGAGTGTGTGTGTGTGCATGTGTGTGTGTGTGTGTGTGTGTGTGTGTGTGTGTGTGTGTGTGTGTGTGTAGTGTATGTGTGCTAGACAGGGAAGGAAGCTGGATTGATAGGGCCTGTGGTGCTTGCTTGGTTTGGTTCCCCTTTAAATCATGGCCAGATTAATACACTTTGAGGGCCAAATTAATGGATTTACCTCTACACCAAGTTTGAAAATGCACATGGCAGATGCTGCATCTGTTTGAAGTCTTTGGCTGGAAATTAACATGCTTTTTTGGATTGAGTAGACTTGTATGGCTTCCTGACAGTGCTTTTTAGATTCGTTCAGTGCGCTGGGGTTGAATATGTTTTTAGCTGTTGAAAATAACAATTTCAAGGAAAGATGTGTGTGTATGTTGCAGTGATACATGCATCTGCATGGTGTGCATTTTCACACAATCACACTAAACATGTGCATTCAAATACACTAAATACACACAGTCAAGCACACTAAACACACACTCACACACTCTCTCTCTCTCTCTCCTCTCTCTCTCTCTCTCTCTCTCTCTCTCTCTCTCTCTCTGTCACACACACACACACACACACACACATACTAAACACATATTCATACACTTAATACACACCCACTAAAACTACACCCACTGAAACACACTAAACACACATTTCTTCAAATCTAAAAAGCCTGGGATTTCTCATAACAAATAAAGCTTTGATTCAGATCACAGTTTCTTGTCTGCTTATTTTTACTAACAGTCTTAATATTTCCTGTCGTTACTTACTTACTCACCCTCACAGAATGATCAGTGAATGATCAGAGTTCAGAACTAAGATGGGTGGGTGTGTTGTGGATTTCTGGACTAGAGTTGTGTAACACAGTCGCTCTGTTGCTGGTGTACAGTCCTGTGCATCAGGCTCTTGCCCCATCTTGATCGTGTCCGGACATTATGCTTGACTGATGTTGTAGTAACAGGCAGATGACTTCAGGTTCAGGCACCTTCATAGTGCACAATTATCCAGGGTCACACTGATGCAGAAACCTTGCTGCAGCTTCTTCTTTATTTAAAGTCTTTTCACATAAGCGATATTAGACTGATCTTACAATTATCAAGATGACAGTGTATGTTGACAGGTTACACCTAAAACAATAACAGACCTCGAGATGAAAAAAAAATTGCAGTCGCAAAAAATAAACATTTGTAAAATTGTGTTATATATATATATATATATATATGTATCCATACGCTTTGCATATATTACTTTATGACAGTATTACTGGACTTCCTAACAGCTGCAAGCAAAGAAGATGAGTGCATTACTGAAATGCCCAAACTGTAATGAAAATCTTGTTATTATTAATATTATTATTATAGTGTGCTATATACCTCTGTGCATATCATGTGCAAACCATCATTCTAACTTTTGTTGAGCGCAAATATATTTGATTTCCCCATTATTGTTGGTGTATGGGTAGGTACCTGAAGAAGAAAAATGCCAGTCTGGCGGTGTCTGAGCTGTACAGATGCTTGTTAATGTCACTTTAACCCCTTCACTGCCATGATGTCACTTGAAAACGACCAATGAAAGTGCAAAATCTGAAACCCTTAAGCCTTTTTGTCTTCTTTTTTGCACTGGCATGTGCAAGGATTTTTCATCAAAACGCTTATCATTGAAAGTACATGTGTTACAGGACCAGAAAATACACTGTTTGTAGGCGCGTTCGTGCATCTTTCAGCCTGGAAATTTTACAGGCTCCAGCAGTGAAGAGGTTAAGTTTAGTTTGAGCTGGGTTCACCACCAGAGCAGCACATGTTCCATCTTGTCAGGCTAGCGTTGCTGACGGCCCCAATGTGGATAACACAGCGTCTGTTGGTAATTAGAGATTCGCAATGTCTGCCATACCACATGCTTACAGAGCCACGTTGGGGGTGTTTCTTTAAAGTAAATACTGTCAGCTGGACCCCAGCACAGTCTGTCCCCACACCCACCCAGCCCACAAACTTGAACCTATTTACTGGTACAATTCTCTCGTAAGTTTCAGGCCTCGGTTTCATTGATGGCTCCATCGTGGATGCCACAGTGAACATCAGTAGTTGACCATGTCCTGTCCTGCCATACCACATATGGTTACAGTGCCTGATGGTTGGAGGGGGGGCTGTAATGCAAATACCATCCAATCAGTTGGACCCCTGCTCATTCTGTCCCCTCACCCACCAAGCTCACAAACTCAAACCTATTTACCTGTACAATTCTCTCGTGATTTTCAGGCTTCAGTTTCACTGATGGCCCCATTGTGGATGACACAGTGACCATCAGTAGTTCACAGTGTCCTGCCACTTACAGAGCCCAAGGGGTGGGTGGTTGGGGGGGTCTCTAATGCAAATACCGTCCAATCAGTTGGACCCCTGCACACTCTGTCCCCACACCCACCCAGCCCACAAACTCGAACCTATTTACCCGTATGATTCTCTCGTGATTTTCAGGCTTCTGTTTCGAAAACCCAGGTTATGACAAGATTCACAGAGTTGCTTGCAGTTGAAAAATGTCACATTTTGACACTCCAAAAGTGGCTGAGGTAGATTTCAGCTAGGAAGTTGAAAGTTTGCCTTGATTCGTGTTTGTTTTAATCACCATGCATCTTGGTTGCGCATTTCTCAGTTTGCCTCCTCTCTGCTTGTAGCTGCGTGTTTCTTATTTTATATTTTATTTTACGGAATGTGTTATATTCTTTTACCTACTGTATCATGCTTTTCTTTTCAGTCTTCTGTGGCCTTCTTCGCCATATCCGTTATAAGCTTCCCACTGAAGAGGTTTACGTTATGGACCGTGCAACTGTCCATCTGAAACCAGTTTAGAACTGCATGTAGTTTGCTTTGAGTTGGATTTCATGTTTTGGTTACTTTTGTTATAAAAGTTTGCACATTGTTTATTTATTTCTTTTTATGTTATTTTGAGCATTATTTTCACTGCAGAAGTTTGCAGCTATACAACATTCAGTTTTGTTTTGTTTTGTTTTGTTTTCTTTATTTGGGATAACTTTCCAAAACAGACTCAGTTGTGTTCTTGTTAATGTTTTTAGTTTCTTCTTTCTTTTTTCTTTTGGGGGGGGGGGGGGGGACTCTGGACAATTTTGCCAGTGTGGAGGTAAATGTCAATGCAGTGCATATGTCATGTGACAGGATTTTTTGTTTTGCCATGTCACAGAGCTTGTGGCCAGACCATATCCGTGTTACATTCTGTATAAATAATCATGTAACCATGGTCTCCACAAAGCACCGCCCCATGAACTCCTGTGTGTGAGAGTGTGTGTGTGTGGGTGTGTGTGCTTTGGTGTGGGGGGTGTACTTGGTGTGGGTGTTGGTGTTTAGTGTGTGGGAGTGTGTGGGTGAGAGAGAGGGTGTGGGTGGGTGGGAGAGAGAGAGAGTGCAAGTGTGTGTGTGTGTGTGTCATTGTGTGTGTGTGTGTGTGTGTGAGAGAGAGAGAGAAGTGTGTGTGTGTGTGGTTGTGTGTGGGTGTGATGTGTGTTGAGAGATGTTTGAGTATGTGGGTGGTAGAGAGAGAGTGTGTGTGTGTGTGTGTGTGTGTGTGCAAACTTGTACCCTTAGCATCATGTTGAGAGTGAAATAAACAGTGACCTCATGTCTTTAAAAAATTAAAAAAATGCCCCCCCCTCCTCCCCCTTTATTGTACATACTGTTGTTCAGCATCATGATGCGATTGCCATCTTGTTCCCACCTCCCCAGAGCATGACAGCGGAGCAGTGTGAAGGGCCAGTGACAACGGAAGAATTCATGTCTGTGCGTCGCGCCCTGGCCGAGTCCCAGGCCAAGATTCAGCAGCTGGTGCAGGTGAAATCCGACCTGGAGAAGCACCTGTCCGACATGCACAACAAGGTGAGCAGGGGTGGTTAGACCCATAAGCTGGTACATGTGAATGAAGTCTGACCTGGAGAAACACCTGCCGGACATGCACAACGAGGTGAGCAGGGCTGGTCAGACCCATTAGCTGGTGCAGGTGAAGTCTGACCTGGAGAAACACCTGTCTGACATGCTCATCAAGGTGAGCTGGGGTAGGTGACCCATTAGCTGGTGCAGGTGAAGTCTGACCTGGAAAAACACCTGTCTGACTAGCATAACAAGGTGAGCAGGGCTGGGCAGATGCATTAGCTGGTGCAGGTGAAGTCCAATCTGGAGAAACACCTGTCCAACATGCACAATAAGGTGAGCAGGGGTGGTTACCTCATGCAACTCGAGTGGTCCTGAAAGCCTGGCAAGACCCATTAGCTGCTGCAGGTGAAGTCCGACCTGGAGAAGTGCCTGTTGCGACAGTCACGGAAAAGTAAGTGAAGGTGGTTATATCTCATGGACCTTTCATCAACACCTGCAGAGTCACAGGCCACGCTCTGGGAAGTGGCGATGGCTGGCCTGGGCAAGGTGAGCCAGCATGGGTGTCTTGTAGGACTCCGGCCGAGACTCTGGTTGAATTGGTGCATCTGAAGCATGATCCGAAAGGGGGGAATGGAAGTCTGTTCAATATACACAGCCGGTGAAGATTGAGAGTACTTCCCCACCATGGTTTGTCCAGTGTATATGTACCCACCTGTGCATGTCTGCAGATGGAGACCCTGCTGATGGAGAATCAGACGCTACGCACACACCGAGACAGCACCATGGTGGACCACATGACCAACGGCATCGACGAAGAGACACAGGACTCTGAAACCGAACTCATCCAGATCCGGCAAATCCGCCCCCAGATCCGCCCCTCCTCCATGATAGAAATGCGGGACCCCAACCGGCAGCAGCTCATGCAGACGGTGAGTAGTGGGAGGGAAAAAAAGCAATCGACAGCTGTCATGAAGGCCTGGGCAGGACCATGTTGGTTCTTCTTCATGGAACTCTGCCACAGCAGTTTTGACCTGTTGCAGCATACAGCTCCTCATCGATGCTCATCTCCTCTTGACGTATTAGACTGCATGGTTTAAATACTTCGACAGACTGTTGCTGAATTTTGACTGCACACGAGTTGGTTGTGTGGCACTGATTCTGTGTTTCTTGGCATGCATTTTGATACATGTCTTGGGGGTGGGGGTGGGGGGGGGTCATTGAAATTGGTTTCTAAAACAGGGTCATTGTCATGGGCACACAACAAGTGTTGTCACAAACCTGAACAGTCCTCATGAATCCCAGCAACACTTCTGTCAGACTTGAATGGTTTGTGTTTTGATCTCAGGCCGCACTGCAGAAGAAGGATGCTGTCTCCCAGGAGCTCAGGTTTAAAAGCAAAAGACAGAAAAATCTAGAGTTGAAAATGCTCCTTTAAACTGTTCAGTGTAGAGTTTTGGGACCTGTTTGCTGGTGAGGAGAAAATATGGAACTGAAAATGTCCCTTTAAACTGTTCATTGTCTGGGTTTGTGACCTGTTTGCTGGTGAGGAGAAAGTATGGAGATGAAAATGCCCCTATGAGGTGTTCAGTGTACAGGTTTGTGACCTGTTTGCTGGTGAGGAGAAAATAGGGAGATGAAAATGTCCCTGTGAGGTGTTCAGTGTACAGGTTTGTGACCTGTTTGCTGGTGAGGAGAAAGTAGGGAGATGAAAATGTCCCTATGAGGTGTTCAGTGTACAGGTTTGTGACCTGTTTGCTGGTGAGGAGAAAGTAGGGAGATGAAAATGTCCCTATGAGGTGTTCATTTTACAGGTTTGTGACCTGTTTGCAACTGAGGAGAGAATACAGAATTGAAAATGCTCCTTTAGGCTGTCCCATATCTGGGTCTGTCATCTGTCTGCAGGTGCGAGTTGTGTTGAGCATGTTACTGTGTGTTGCAGAGCCCCGGGTCCAGTGGTCAGATATCTGGAGCATCCTCGGTGTCCAACATCCTGTTGGCAGGATCAGGGCAGGTGGGTCTCTTTGTTTGTCTGTCTCCCCCCCCCTCTCTCTCTCTCTCTCTCTCTCTCTCTCTCTGTCTCACTGTCTGTCTGTCTCTCTGTCTCTTTCTTTTTATCCTTGCATAATTAAAGTTCATTCAGTCAGTCTTCCTCTCTCTGTCTGTCTCTGTCTCTTCTCGGTCTTTTTCACCATGCTTTCTGATTTGTATGACTGCAACCTGTCTCATATCCTGTGTGTGTGTGTGTGTGTGTGTGAGTGAGTGCATGTGTGTGTTGTGTGTGTGTGTGTTTGTATGCGTGTGTGTATACATGCATTGATTGTGTGCATGGGGAGAAATGAGTGTGATTGATTTTCAAGTCATGCCAATGGTTCCCCATGTTTTATTACTGTCACAAGTTGTTGAAAGACTTTGATACATCACTGTCACAAGCTGTCGGAAGACTCTGAAACACAGATGTTTGATTGTTTTCCACTTCCAGGGGTCCTCCACCACCAATCTTGAAGACCGACTCAACGCCAACGCATCAGAAGGGATCTACGACACGCCAAATGCAATGCTTGTTCAAGGGTCCAATGGGTAGGGGTTGTCCTTGTTTGAAATTTGACGACGAAGGGTGCAAACTATGATAGGCATGTGTGCTGCATACAGACATGCTCTCTTGTTCACTTGGTTGTTTTACACTTGTGTAATGATGTGAGTGAATGGTGGTCTCTTGCTCTCTCTTTTTGTTCAAAAACAAACTGAAGACATTTTCAGTTGACCAATACTGTCCTTCAACCCTGTCAGTCTTTACAGTGTGTGTGTGTGCGTGCGTGCGTGCATGCATGTTTGTGTTGCATGTAGCCAGTTATGTTTGAACCCAAGTTGATGTGTCCATTATTTGTTTAGTTGTATGCTAAATTCATGGCAATCTTAATTTTATTTTCAGCGTACATTATGTGTGTCATTTTTTTTCAATTGTTCAGCACTTTGAGCTGCAGGATAGGCACTTCAGAAAAGTCCCTTGTTATTATTGTTATTTCTGTACTGTATACCCCTGCACCAACAAGGTCTCCAGATAGCTCAAGTGCCATAGTGTAGTCTGTCATTTAGGGGTGGCATGGGGAGGCTCTGATTCAGTGTTGCTTTATGTCCACAAAGACCATAAAGACCATTAGGGATGGGGAGCCCAGGACGGCCACCTCAACTTTCACACAGCTCCTGAGCTCTGCTCGGATGAAAAGAATGAATGGTGCTCTGCTCAGATGAAAAGAATGAATGAAATTTGTATATGGCGCATATCAGAGATTTCACACAGAGTAATGCCTTTTCACAGCGGTAGGTGCGCGCAGGTGCTCTTGGAAGCTAAAAATGTAACAAAAAACAGCAACATTTGCACAACAGACAGTACAAGCCAGGGAAACACTGCTGAAACCCCCCAAAAGGAGATGTAAGCACACATACAGTAACTATTCATGCAGCTGGACTTGAAGCGAGGCTTTCATCCTCATTCCTTATTGCTTTCAAATTACGTGCTTGTTGCTTTTTAGTTTTGGTGACGCTGGTGTCTGTATTGCAAATAGCTTTACAGAACTGCAAGACTTTGAGGGTTTGGATACCTGCTGCTGGTTGCTTCTATTTTATATGTTGTGAGACAAAATGTTGGAAGATTTTCCCTTATCAGCAGTCTGCCAGCGTGATGCTTTGGGTATCTCTTAATAAGAGAGTTTGTCATTTGAGCGAGTTGTTCTCACTCTGATCGTTTTACACAGGGAGCGCCAGGTGCAGGAAGTTCTGTCAGCCATCCGCGAGTCGTCGGAGAGCGAGGGTCAGGAGTCGGTGTCTTCCCAGGGGGCAGCAGGAGATGGCGCGGACGAGCCGGAAATGCCTACACAGGAGGAGGTGGTGAAAAAGACGGAGAAAGTGACCAAGAAAATCCAGGAGCTCCTCCAGACGGCGCAGGAAGGAAACCACAACAGGTAAGGTTGTGGTGGGCGTGGCACCACGAGGGGTGGAGATTTTCTGTGCTCACCTCTCCTCATGAGTGGCATTTACCCCTCTGACGTGCCACCCTGGAGCGCAGTGTGAGATTGTGCCGTTATCGGGTTGCCTTGGGTAGCCCCAGCGGAGGAGCTGGCTATCTGAACGGAAAGAGAACGGGGAACTTGTGCCGCTGAGCGCCCTGTCTTCAGTGACCTGCCTAGCTAGTATATAGCACCTTTTGTCTTCATGGAGCCACCTGTTGTCTTCCCTAAGGTGCGTGTTCAGTTAGGGCAGCAAGCACCATAAGCAGATAACTGATCCTGAGGAGTTGGGTTAGCAGAAGAGGTGTGTATGTGGGGGAAAGGGGGGCGCAGGGTAAGTAAGTAACTTGGTATTTTATGCCCAGTCAGTCAGTGCGGTTATATCAGGGCACAGGGAAGGGCACTGATTGTTAGAGCTGAAAATGACTGGTGGCAGCCAGGTCCCGATGTGACTCTTGTATACGGTAGCGATGGATGGATGTTTCTGAATTAATGCCACACACACACTGATGTGCTTGGCAACATAGGAGGGGGAAAAAGGTGGGGTTGGGGGGGGAGACCCTTGTAAGTGAACGTTCACAGAATGGCTTTCTGTGCAGCAGGGTTTTACACGCAGCTTCTTGCTTTCACTGTGCTTACTATAAGTGGTTATTGTTTTACAGCGACCCTTCCTTGAGCACAAGTTTTTAGGGGTTTGTGATTTATAAGCAGCGGTTAGCATTTTTTATCGTAATTTTGTATATATATATGATGCCCGGTATATAATTGTATTCTTGTTATCTACTCTTCACACTGAGCACTGAAATTTCACATTTTTCTGGTAACATGATTGTGTGGTACAGTGGTAAGGACATTTCCCCTCCTGGCTTTCTCTTTTAACCCGCATTGCTAAATCATGGAGTGAAATGTGGTTTCCCACCCCTGCATGGAAAATGTTTTAACTCTATGGTTTGTTCTCTCTTTTGAAATGTCTGAGCTGCAGTGCTTGCACTTACCCCCTCCCACCCAAGTGCCCCCCCCCCCCCCAACCACATCTCCCCATCTCAGTGTTCCCTTGGTGTACCCGGTGTGTTCATTCCAGTCACTTAGTATTCACTCTTAAGGTGAAGTTGTGCAGTACACTTGTTCCGGTGACCTCCCCACTCTCTTTGTCTTCTACCTTTGACCCTGATGATGCAGGGGCATGTGAACTGACATTGCTGTCATTAAGTTTTGCTTGACTGTGGCCCACTACTGTTACTCTTTCCCTACCTGTCCCCCCCCCCCCCCACCAACCCCTCCCTCACACACACACACACAGACATGCACACACACTAGGCAAATCATTCTCACTGCCAACATGCCAACAGTCATCTTTTATAACACACTTATGTACACACATGCATGTGCATGCACACACACACACACACACTGATACACACATACAACATGTGCACACACACACACACACACACACACTGATACACACATACAACACATACAGCATGTGCACACACACACACACACACACACATACTGACACACATTGATATACACACATGCATGCACACACACACACTCATGTACACACATGACACACTCTCACACACCTACACATGCACTTACTTATAGACATATTCTGTAGCTAATCCAACCTCTGTGTCTCATTTTGAGTTTGGAAAACCTTCCCTTGACCCACCTATAAACCAAACTCTGTGGTTCTGCCATTATTTTTCTGTCGGATTCCTTTTCAGTTGATTCCTTCAGTTAGATTCCTTTTAAGTCCAATTCCGTCTATCATTGTCATTTATATCGTAACCATCTTCATTTGCATAGTGATCATTATCTTGGGTCTTTTTACCTTTCTCTTGGGTCTTTCCTTTTGGGGAAGATACTGATACATGTAGGTGATACAAGGATACAAAGATATTTATTCACCAATGACATTTAAATGTACACAGGAATTTGTCTTGGGGATGTTTCATTCATACAGGGTGTTAATAATAGACAAAACATTACAATTCACCATGTATAAAAGTTATAAATAAATTCAACAGTGTGTGCACGCATGCACAGACACACACACACCACACACACACCTCGCACACACACACACACCTCGCACACACACACACACACCACCACCACCCACACACACACACACACACACAAACACACACACCACACATACACACACACACACACACACACACACATGACATGGCATAATGTTTCACAGTTCGATTTTCTGATGCTTGGGATCACTGACTGGATTATATTGTCAAGATTGCGTGTGTTTCTCACTTATGAAACGTGAACCATTTCTGTTCAACTGCAAAACACCTCACTGAGGCCCCTTCATAACTGATGGGATTGTGCATTATATATATATATAGATAAACTTGTGCTGATTAAAACAGAATCATGTGTGGTAGTTGTAACAGAGTTCAGTCATTTTAAATCTTACAACTACAAGTTTTTGGAGCCTGGCTTCATACAATCAGAGGCAGAGAGATTGGTTGTTCATATATATATATGGGAAGGGTCGTGTCAGGTCAAAATATGAACTTCATCGAATCACAAGAGGAAGTCCGCTTTACGGTTCAAGGCAACAGTACAGTTACCAGTACACACGCCCCAGTTGGAGTAGTTATTAAACACATATCAGAGGTGTGCATTTTATTCATTTATACCCAAATAATGTTTGAATCTGTGCAGTTCACTCATTTACAAAAACACACCAAAAAAAAACACCATTTGCTGCAGCTTGTGAAGAAGTATTCAAAAACATCTGCAGAGTGTTTGTCCTGAGGTGACACTGTGGGGTCGACAGGACATTAAAATCCTAGAATTTGCACCAGAATGTTGACGACAAAAAAAGTACAAGGTCAAAACAGCTCCTCAGATAAGTCAATATCTTATTCACCATTGAGACATCACATTCAGTCAGAGAGGATTGGAAAACGAGAAAGCTCTTGAATGCAGTACAGAGGTAGAAGTTAGGAAGGCAGAATTCCTGGCAGCAGATGAAGCATACAAAGCTATGGAAGCTCTGATAGCTCTGGGTTTGCAGCATAGGGGGACCTTGATAATTTCTACACCCACAGTACCCTACCGAGGGTAGAGAACTCAAAAACATTTATTTCACAAGGATTGTAGTTTAGGTTCAGTAAAACCTGTCTAACAACTAGTCCTTGCTAATACTATGGCTGTGCTAAGCTGCTGATGTGTAAAACAGTTATGAGGCATCATTTACGGGAGTGAGAATGAGTGAGGGAGTGAGAAAGAGAATTATTGTGCAAGTTGTCTAGCTGCTTTGTATATTGTATTTGCTTCATGTTGTTTGCCTCAGGACTGTGACAGCTACTATGCATATCCCCCCCCCCCCCACCCACCCTTTTTGTTGTTGTTTGTTTTGTTTTTGAGTTATGCTGATATGTTGCTACTTGAATTTTAACCAAAATGTTTGTTGTGCACGTTTTAGCTGGTGTTTGCTGGACATTTGTAGTAATGAACTAGAGTATGTCCGCTTTTGATACTGTTGTTACACAGGGTGTATTTTTTTAACAGGTGAGCCTCGGTCCTCAAAATAAGCTTACTAATCAAACACTGCAATGTCAGTGCTGATCACAAAAAATGTAATACCGTTGATGGTTGCACAGTAACCTTTCAGACTACACAGTAACCTCGCGTTTTCACACAGTATCCATTTCTGATCACACAACCATAACTTGTTCCATTCCTTCATATATACAGTAACAACAATGAAAGAGTGCTCCTTTCATAACAGTATCTGCCAGTGTCCCACAGACTTCCTGTTGGAGGCTCACCTGTTACCCTTCAGGTTAACGTTAAGCATAGCACTTGGGCAAGATCACTTGGGGTTGCAAGAGGAATGGTGACACTGTGGATGGAAAGAAACCAGTGGTGAAAGACTGGTTTGTAAAGCTCATTGTCTGCGTGAATGGGAGCCCCAAAACTTGTCAGTAATGTATCAGTGTTGTGAAGGTCCCACATCCACGAAACACTGGCATAGACCCGGAGTGATCTGGCCTGGGTGCCATTCTTAATGTTTACCGTCCTTTTTCTTTTTCCATTGCATGCATGTTTGTGTGGCTTCTGTCACATGGTGTGAACACCTCTCCCAGCCTTTGGCGTTGTGTCAGAGAACTTTTACCCCTCCATTGATGTACCCTGCAAATTTCACAGGGCTAGCCAAACAACAACAAACAAACAAAATTCATTTGATTTTACATGTTTTATGAATTATGTCATCTTGTTTTGTGCTATAGATTACAGCTTGAAAAATAATACCATGGCTGCAGTTGACATGCAGTTATCACACAGCCTCAGTATAAATATCTTGTGGTAATATATTTAGGCTGAATGCAACGGTGAAGCAAACTTCTGTTGGTGGTGAAGGGGTTAATATTGTTCAGTTGATTACCTCTCAAAAAACATCAGCATACTAATGTACCAGCTTGTTTACTTACGGCTTTCTTTGCCTTATTAACCCTTTCTTTCTGATCACATGGCTTGCAAGTATTACACTGCTCTAATGATAGCAGGTGCTGCAGGAAAAAATGTTAATGCTATGTCGCCATGCCCCTAAGGAATGGTATAAAATACAGAATATTGATAGATGTTCTTCAGTTGCATCTTAATGGGTATACAGTGTACATGGCACACACTCTTAGCCTGAAAAATGTTGTATAGCACAATGTTCCTGCAGTTGCCCTGGCCTGGCCACGGTAAGGCAGCCCCGCTGTCACTGAAGTGTTGCAGCACAAAAGAATGTCACTGAAGTGTTGCAGCACAGAAGAATGACGGGTATTTGAGTCCTGGCACAGAGCAAGAACTCTCACTCTTGGAGAGCGAGAAGTTGAGCACTGGTGAGCGTGGTCACCACATGGCTGGGCAGCCATTACGTACCAGGCGTTGCGCCGGCCCTGAGGTTTCTGCACAGTCAGATTCTGTGCAGACTCAGCTGAAATGCTTTGGATGAGACTCAGAACGGAGGTTTCCCTGTGTTTGCTTTTCCACAGGCAAAAGAATTGCGTACAGTACACCTGTTGAAGAGCCTGTAGTCCATATCAGAGTTTGGTGGATTACAGATACACTAACATAACCCAGCATGCACTGGTAACATATGATATGATAGTAATGGAAATTTGTAAAGCGCCTACCCTGCAGTGCAAAGCACTCAGCAAGCATAGTATAACACACATAATGTACATCGAGATAGAAAATGTTACCAGAAAAAAGAGGTAAAAAGAGTATAGTGAGTCTGCTCGAGAGCAGTGAATAGCACTATGTAAAAGCAATCAGTCAATATTAGCTGTGGAGACAAGATGGACATATTTAAACAGAAGTGGACAGAAGTGGGTTGTGTTTTACCTTCTACTGCTTGTCATGTGAGTTGTGAATTGATTCTGTTGTTGTTTGGCTTCCTGTGTTAATTTTTGTTGTGATTTTTGCCTTCACGTGGTTGGTTTCCTCTTTCTGTTTTTCTTTTTCTCTCCCATTTTTTCATCTTAAATGTTGGATTGATGTTTTTGTTAATTGCTTTGTTTGTTCTCCCCCATTTCTCTATGTTGGATGTTGTATTGACATTTTTGTTGAGTTATGATTTGTCTGGTAGAGAGATGTGACAAGTTACGCTTTGCATCCGTTTCAGTTTTGCTCCGTGCTCGGACAGAATACATGTCGCCGTGACCGACATGGCTGCTCTGTTCCCAAACGTAAGCGTTCTGACTGGACATGTGTGTGACAAGTGTGTGTGTAGAGTCTGAGAACGTGAACTGCATTTGCTTCAGTCTTTCATTCCATTTTTTTCTTCTTCTTTTTTTTTTGGGGGGGGGCTACTTTTACCTTAACTTTGTTTGGAAACTGCCCAGTAAGCCACTACATAACATTCTTCCCCCTCTCCCAACCCCAACCTCTTGTGACAAGACAGTGAACAGAAAAAAACCCACTTCATTTCCTGTTCTTTGATTTGAGTGTTAATGCCACGCTGGACCTTTTCCAGGGCCTATATATAGATATACGATCTTTTGTATTAGACTGAACATGTATGTAGTAATACACACATTTCATTCCACATTCACAAAAGAGAGTGGATCCATTTTCAGACTGAAAATTCTAGGTACATTGTACCATCTCACTGTACAATGGTTGTTTGTTTTTGGTTTTGGTGGTGTGCTTTCTGGTGTTTAAGATATATACATTTCAAATTAAATGATTCAGTAATATTATTCTGTTAAAAAATATATAAAAAGGCAAAGAAAATAAGTCTTCTTTTTTCAGCCAAATGCAGTTCACAGATTCCGTATGCTTTGAGTTTCGATAAATGCTGATGTGCTTCTAGTGAATGTGTTGATGATTTTTGAGTTTGACAGCAGTTGCTAAAACAGAGCGGTGTGTCAGTATGTGAGCCAGTCTTGTGACCACCAGTGGACAGGTCTGGTTCTAGCTCACCACAGGGCGGTGTGTGGGTAATTTGTTTGCTGTTGTTTTGGGGGGAGGGGGGAAGGGTTGGGGGAGGCGAGGGGGGTGTTGTGGAAGGGAGAACTACCCACACTCCAAGCCTCGCTTTCCAACACTCTTTGTCTGAATTCTGTCATAACTGGTTTGTGGGGGGGCGGGGGGGGGCAACGGGAAGAAAACAGAATTTGAATTCACTTGTTGTGACATTAACTACCTATTTTACAAGTACCATGCACTTCACAGTTAAACCATTATAACTCCTTCTTGATACGTTTCTCTGTCCGTCTCTTAGACACACACACACACACACACACACACACACACACACACACACACACTGGAGTTTAATTGATGGTCCCATGCTCTTCGTTCCTCTGTGTTCTGTGGGTGTGTGTATGAGAGAGAGAGAAAAGAGAGAGTGTGTGTACTTTTTTTCTTCTTCTGGGGATGGAGTCAGTGGGCTTGCGGGTAACTGCTGCAGACAGAAAATCCTAGGTAGAGCCATGATAGCTCAGAATACACAGGTACGTCTTGGGGACTGCCGATTATTGGCACGCCAACTCATCTTGCATCCTCTGCCACGCTAACAAGCCCCTCCCCCCTCCCCCCCCTCCACCCCACACTTGTGTGCAGAGGTGCTCCACGCGCAAGGTGCAAGAAGCCCTGAACCAGCTGACCATGAGCGCCGTGCGGCTGAGGGAGGAGTGCAAAGACTGGCCCCCGCCCCCCGACCAGGAGCCGCAGCCCGACTTCCGCCTCAAGACCCAGCAGGTCATCCAGTTCGCCTACGACATCGCCAAGGCCGCCAAGAAGCTCGTCACGCTCTTCCAGTGACCTGGACTCCCTCGGGAGCCATGCAACAATTTTTTTTTTTTTTTTGCCGGCGGCTCGTTTGATGCAGGGGTGACGATGCTTCCACCTCCCAGGGAGGGGCGAAGCGAGGACTTGTTTTTTTGTTGTTGCATGACTGGAGGTTGCGTAGTGGCTGCCTTGCCTGTGGGATCAAATGGGGCGTGAAGATGTTTGGCATGCAAGTGCGAGTGCCCACACACAAAAAAACTTTTGTCAGGGACTGCCGAGACTTTCATAGACACTTCAGGAAACGTGTATCAGCATTTGGATTTCCCTTCTGTCGTGTGCTGCATGCATGCATGCTCCTTGGTTTTTCGCTAGGAGACCATGCCTGGCTCATCTGGCTTTTGTGTAGTTAGTTCTCCACAAATGTCCGTTGGTGATCGGGCCCGACACGGCCGTGCTGGCTTCTGGCTGGGCAAGCCTCGACAAGTGCTGGATGTTGATTAGACACGACTGCAGAAACTTAGACCCTTGACTGGGCAAGCTTTAACATTGGTGACCATGTTGTCTGACCAGACACAAAGCTTACCATCTCAACCGTTGGACGTGACATGGCAGGGACATGTTGTTCATCAGACCCAGCTGGGCAGATGCTGTTCAGTGTCACGATGGGGCCCAGCAGTTGTTGTCAGTGTTTGGGTGTGGTCAGATCAACAGGGACAGCAGCAAAACAGAAAGAAAGAAAGAAAAAAAATGAAGAAAAAACCTGCTTTGACAGAGATTGCACAAATGCTCGTCAGCTACTGGATGAGACTTAAAAATTCTTGTCACTGATTAGACCCCGAGTTACAACCAGTGATGCTGATCATCGATTGAACAGTAGCGTTTATTTCCCAGGAACTGCGTGTGGTACAGCAAACACTTAAAAGCAGGTGAACGAGGGTCGCTGCATGGTGTTCAATGTCTGGATGTGAGGAGTGGATGGCCAGGGGCACACTCTGTGTGTCTGAAGATCAGTGCAGCTGACATGACGAACTAGAAGCGCTGAAATCATCCCTCACCACGTACCTGCCCACCCTTGCTACCTGAAGCGTGCGCATCCGATCTGAGCTTTTGGCTGTGTCCCGTCTCCAGCCTGAATCGGGTGCTCATGTCTGCAGCCTGTGGTCCTCTCTCCCTGTCTTGACCATCCACCCATCTGCATGGAAGCCCTCAGCTGATCCAGGCTGTGGGCTTGGTCCCTTTCCCGTGAATCAGCATGCTGGTCTGCAACAGCAGCAAAGACTCCTATCCTCCTGCATGATGGCGCTGAATGCTACAAAGCTGCGACCGATCCATTAGACAGCTCTGACTGTGTCTTACACCTGTGTGACAGAGAGGAAAACAAAACAAAAAGCTCCTCACATTTCCCACCCACCCCCAACATGTCAGACCTAAGACCACAGATCTAGGAGAGGATTCAGATTTCCAATCTGTGCTTCCAGCTCTGTGTCGACGGTACAATCAATCATCTGTGCGATAAATGGGATTGGACGGTTGGGTCATGATAGCGTGTGGCCAGAGACCTTGGATGTCTGTGACTTTTTTTCGGCAGTGGCGCTGCTACGTTGGATAGCATCATGCAGGTATCCTGTGAAATGCTTTGAAAAACAAAAGTGCAATTTTTATACATATATATAGTAAACATATATATAGCCAGGCATTTTGTAGCTGTTCATCCAGATTATTATTATTATTGTATATATATTTTTCTGATTTTGTGGGGAGAAACTTTTGGTATCTTTTTCATGTGAGCCTGGATGTGTGTTCTTTTCAGAAAAACTCTGTGTACATCTCAAGTTCATTACAGAAACTCGAATTCAGTGAAATTGTTTTCTCATCTTCTCACACACATTTACCCTTTAGACTGGAGGAGGTGGGGATCATGAATAGGTTACCCCATTTTTTTGTGAGTCATCAGAAAGGAGAGGGAGAGGGAGTAATGATCTAGTTGCTGTAGCTTGTGTTGCACCTTTCGAACAAAAAGGCTTAACACGCTTGAAAATGGTCTTTTTCAATCCCTTCACTGCCCCAGCTTGTAAAATATCTGGGCTGAAAGCTGCACGGACGCTCCTGCAAACACTAGATTTTCCGGTCCTGTAACACACCTGCTTTCAATGCTGTGCATTTTTTTCATGAAAATACTCTCACAAAAGAGACACATGCTAGTGCGAAAAAGTAAACAAGAGGGGTTCAGGGTTTCAAGGCATTCGGGTTTCAAGGCAGTCGGGTTTCAGATTGTTTGCACTTTCACTGGTCGTTTTGCAAGTGACATCATGGTAAATCAGGAGTTCACCGGTTGTTGATGAACCAGGTGAATAATGCTATGCAGAGTGAGAGGCTTGTTGATGAACCAGGAGTGAATACAGAGCAGGGGGCTTGTTGATGAACCAGGCATGAATGATGCTATGCAGAGGGAGGTGCAATTCTCACTTTTCTCACTACTGGTTTTCTCCGATGCCACCCTCAACAGAACCATCATTCTAGTAAAGTGAGCATTGCATTTGTGAAACACACAGATTGAGATGCAGTGGTTCAGTGGATGGGTGTTTAACATAGTAACAGACTTAGTGTGTGTGTGTGTATGTGTATATATATATATGTATATATATATATATATATATATATATCTGTATTTACACACACACACATTGACAGGGTGTACCTTTTTCACTTGCCTTAAAAATTATTTAAAAAATCAACTATATATGCACCGTTGCCTAGGTTTTTCTTCTGTGGAGTGACCTCCTTCATCATATTGACGATTATGTCACTGTTAGGGGTTGTGCAGCAGGAAAAACAAAACAAGGTTTTGAGCTGCAGAGAGGTCAACTCACCAATTGTGTTTTCTCTGCAGGTAAAGTTGAACTTTGTATGGTTGTTACAGGCACAAACAAGATCATGCATATAAATGTGTTCGTGACTCTGTTTTGTATTAATGTTATGAGAAGCAATGGACCCTTACAGGACTGAACTCCCCCCCCCCCCACCCCAATTAATGATAGTTCACGGACTGTTTGAATGTGGTTTTTGAAATTTTGCATAATCGTGATCATCTTTGAACCAGCTGAAAGTTTCGTTTTCTGAACAAGTCCTTATACAGTTTTTCAGATTCTTTACGATTGTTACATGTAACTATAGACATGATCATGAATGTAATGTTTTGTTTTTACAGCTTACGTTTCATGGGAGTCAACTGATGCATTTCTAGCCTCCACAAAAGCCTTAATGTTGGTGTTTCCTTGGACACTGTTAAGTGAGCACTTAAAACTCTGCGTGGTTTGAACTTCTGTAGAGCATTACTTGTGCTCACTGACTGGTTTCAGTGACCCTGACCTTCAATGACCATGACCTATTTTCAAGGTCAGAGGAGTTTGATTTTTTCTTCTTTTTCTGAATGGGAGTTGATGGAGCGTTTGTTCTTGACAGGAAGGGGTTTGGGTGAAGGGGGATGGGTGGGGGGGGGGCAGTGTTGTTCTTTGTTCAGGTTCACATGAAAATTAGACAAAAGCTTCCATTAACCTGAGAAATAATGGAACTGATTTTCTGTTCGAGTGCAGGTATTTTGCATGTGTTCTTTGCATGGTTGTCGGATGGCATGCTACGTACAATAGACTAGAGGAAAGCTTTGTACGAAAGAGAGATGACCATTGAATTACTTGTTTGCCGTAGATGTCTCTGCATGAACTCATTTGCATGTCGCTATTTACACTTACTGTATTCATTGTTTATGCTCATTTACATAATGTATTAAAAACGTAAAAGGGCTCGTAATCCTTTTCTGTTACTTTGTCTAGAACTTCTGTAACTTATGCAACATGTATTTATAAGAATGAAATGCTACTGTGCTGAGAACAAGTTTTTCATTTGCTCTAAAGATTTTTGCTTTCAGTTTTCAGGTTCAAGAGTTCTTTCAGCATTCATTGAAGATTTGTTCTGCCACTTGAAAAAGGAACAATTACAACAGTATCTAGATTGGTATTTTTCTCTCTCCAGTCTCTTGTTAATGGATTTTCCTCTGCAGTTTGTTATGCATCTTACTTTAAACTTTTGGGTATTTACGTACACAAGCTGATTTATAACATTTTGTTTAGGAAATCTCACTCAGGTTAAAAAGGTTTAAGACTAACTTAAATAGTGAAAATATTTTGTCTTTGTCATTTAATTTCTTTATTTTTTTTATATACTAATATGCATTCATTTGCATACTCAAAAAATCTTTTTCCGTATTTTATTTGCATTTTGTTTTGTTTTTACATTAATCATTTCTAAAACAGCAGATTTATGTTCATGCTTATTCTGTTTTTTGTTTAGTGTACTGATTTATAAAGTCATTCATTTCCTTACTTCAGATTTTTCATACATTAGTTTACATTTCAGGTTCAGTGATCAGAAACGGTCCTATTGGGTGTTTTTTGGGAGAGATTTGCCCCCCCCAGTCTTCAATCAGAGATTGTATTAATGCTTGTGTTGTCATTCATTTGCTTGTGTGTATGTACTTAACCCATTCTGTACAAATCATAATCATCTGTGTCAGTTAAGTAAATCATTGTTTACGTACTGTGCAAGTCAAGCCCTCTAGTCTCATCTTAATGATTGAATAAACGTTTCTTACCAATCGCTGGGCTTTTCTTAAGATGTCTTCTTTCTCCCTCTTGCACAGTTGCAAGCACAAATACACATATCAACATAAAAATTGTTAGTGATGTAGAATTCCTGTATGCAGATAAAGCATTCAAAGCGAAAGTGATGTGACCTACATCAGATGAAAAAGAGAGAAGCTTGGCATAAAAGTTTTTTCACTCCACCCTCCCAACCTTGCGCCCCCCCCCCCCCCTCCCCCCCCGCCCCCCCCCTTCAAACCTGTCCCTCCGCCCTGCCCCTCCACACCCAGCCCTGCCCCTCCCCCCTGGGCCCTGCCCCTACCCCAACCCTGCCCCTCCCCACCCGGCGCTGCCCCTCCCCTACCCTCCCTCTCCCCTCGCCCCTCCCCAACCCGCCCCTCCCCCCAACCCTGTCCCTCCCCACCTCCCCCCCCGCCCCCATACCACCCTTGCCCCTCCCCCCAACCCTGTCCCACCCCACCCCTGTTCCTCCCCACCCGGCTCTGCCCTCCCCCAACCCTGCCCTCCCCATTCACCCCAACCCAGCCCTCCCCAACCCTGTCCCCCAAACCATGGCCCTGCCCACCCAGTCCTTCCGCCCCCCCTCCCCCAACGTTTAAGTAATAAAGAATGGCGATTCAAACTAAAGAATTCTGTTCAAACACATCACATACATGTCACACACACACACACACATACTCAAACCAATGTTTAATTTTATTATCTTGTATCAGTGCATGTTCATACACACGCACACACACGCGCCCACATTTACATGCTGTGAGTTTAACTGCTCTGTTATACATTGCATGACTAAAGTGCACATTATCAGTTTCAATCTTGAGTGCAACAAAAACATGGTAATAACTGATTTTCAACAAAATTATTAAAAAGACTATATATCTATAAAAAAAAAATCTGGTTTAACTGCAGTAATGTGTTTCTTCGAAAAGGATGGGCAAACTTACATTTAAGTAATAAAGAATAGTGATTAAAACTAAACAATTCTATTCACACACACACAGACTCTCTCTCTCTCCCTCACACACACACACTCCAGTGTTTATTTACATCAATTCACATACACACACACACACAAACAACACAAACACATTTTTTTGTCCTATAAAATGCAATTTGAAATCAAAACAAGGAGAAACATTTGCGCATTGAATTCTGGCAAAGATAAGAGGATTGTTGTATGTATAAAAGTACAGCCAGTCTCACCCTTTCTCCGTATATATTTACATACCATCTGAAGTAGTTTTGTCCTTACATATTTGGGATATCTTCAAATAAAATGCCTCAATTTCTGTCGAGGATATTCGCTCAGTCCTAGTGCCCCTTTCATTTTTCTCTTTCAGTATCAACTCATCTGGAGTGGAAATGGTCAGACCACCAATTTAATAATGAAAATTCATTTGAGAAAATACAAGTAACTTATGAAGGCATGCTGGTTTAGAGTGCAGCTCCTCTGTTGAGTCCCTTTATCTGTTAGTCACCGTAAGGCTGTGGTGACCACACTCATTTGAATACAAGTGCAAATATATATTATAGTATTTTTATATATATGCCAAATGATTTCAGGTGACATTTTAAGAGGCAAAAGTTAACAACCACAACACAAATGCACACACACACACACACACACACACACACACACACACACACAACACACACACAAAACCAAACATACACACAATCACAAAACACACACTCACACACCACAAAACACACACACACACAACACAAAACACACACACAATCACAAAACACACACACACAACACAAAACACACACACACAAACACACACAGAATTCCTCAGTTTGAATGGCCACTATCACTACTGAAAAACAACACACATCACAATGTCGTATTTTCTTCAGTCACCATAATGACTGAAATGCCTACACTGCCCATGATACATCTTGAGAACAAAAAGAATAAGCTGGACCTACAGCTCAAAAGATTTTCTTTTTTAATGCTACTTGCCACAACAATCCTATGAACCCTTTGAAGTTGGCTAGATAAGAACTTACCAAGAAGGTACGATAATCAATCAGAATCACAGACATGAGTGCAGTGAATAATTAAAATTTAAAAAAAGAGCAAAAATGGGGGTGAAAGTGATCTTTTTTTTTTTTGCTTTTTATTTCCCTTATTAGTATTATATATGCCAACAGATTTTTTTGTAATGCTACAACTAATGAAATGTGCGTGCTTCAATGGTATTGCCTACCCACACAACAATCTATGGAATCTGAAGTTGGCTAGATAAAAACTTACTAAGTAGTAAGAAAGCTGGTCATCAATAATCAATCAGAATCATATTAGACATGAGTGCAGTGCGTCTACTCAAGAGCAGAGAGTAGTGCTATGTTAAAAGAAAAAAGTAAAGAATACTTTAAAGTTTGCTGTTGTTGTTGTTGTTGTTGCGTGTGCATGAGTGCAGTGAGTCTGCTGAATAGCAGAGAGTAGCACTATGTTAAAAGAAAAACAAACAAATATTTTAAAGTTTTCTGCTGTTGTTGTTGTTGTGTGAGTGTGCATGTGTGTATAAATGGTTACTTTTTTATTGTCTTTTTTAAAATAATATTTTATGTAGATTGCGTAAGTAGGACTGTGCTCTACATGTGTATAGAATATTGTGTTTAAGTTAATACATATCATGTGAGTGCTCAGGGGGTTGATGAGAACATGATAAATGTACATTATATTATTATTATCATCATCAATGATACTATTATTATTATGAGGAGGGCTCTGTGACATTGTCAAAAAGCAAGCTTGTGTACACTGTTACAACAAACAAGGGAGTTAATCGGTGTTCAAAAGACGTCATATGAGCTCAAAGAACAAGTTGCCAATGGTAACTCTCACCTGGCATGCGAGTAAATACAAAGTACATCAACTCCACCAAAGCTACATCCCTTCAGGTATTCATAATGGTTGTGCAGATTTGTAATGGTGGGGTACGGGTAGTTGTGCTGGTGGCGATGGCGGCTGTGTGTGTATGTGGTGCGTGCGTGCGTGCGTGCGTGCGTGCGTGCGTGTGTGTGTGTGTGTGTGTGTGTGTGAGAGAGAGAGAGTGAGTGAGAGAATGAGAAAGTAGATGTGTGTGTGTCTGTGAGTGGGCATGCTGCGAGTGAGTTTGAGCGTGGGGGGAGGGGGCGAGGCATTTGTGTATACGCATTTGAGCGAGTGGGGTTGGAGGTTGGGAGGGAATGATGAGGAGAGAGAGAGAGAGTGTGTGCGTGTGTGTGTTTGTGTGATTGTTCTTCTATCTATATCTTTCTGAGTGTCTGTCATTTTGTCTGTCAGCATTTTTCTTCTTCTGTCATCTTTCTCTTGGCTGACTTACAACTGCAAAAGATGCTGATATTAGGCCTTTTGTTTGTGCGTGTGTGTGTGTGTGTGTGTGTGTGTGTGTGTGTGTGTGCGTGCGTGCGTGCGCGTGTGTGTGTGTGTGTGTGTGTGTGTGTGTGTGGTGTGTGTGCTGGGGGCAGCAGGGGAGAGAATCAAACGAGGAGACATTAGAAAATAAAGGACCCCCCCCCACACACACACACACTATAAAAAAAATAAAAAAAACATGCCATGGAGTTAACTGGAAAATGCAGCCATTACTTTGTAGACTCAATCTTTAACGCCCTGTGTACCTCAAACAAACAAACACAAACATACTCACAAGATCTCGCCACTTGTCATGAACGAGCTGGGTGCGAAAAATGGAAACACTGTCAGAAGTGTCGTACGTCTCATGTAGAGGTGGTCAGTCTTGCATCGGTTTTGGTTCCCCAAAAAATAATAATAATAAATACAAATTATTTTAAAAACAACGAGAAATCTATATGTCTATCCCCCTTTTTCTTCTTCTTTCTGTATCTGTCTGCAAGACCATCTTTTTTTCTATCAACTTTTTCTTCTTCTATCTATATCTGTGTGTGTGTGTGTCTCTTTATCAACTTTCTTCCTCGGCTGTCTATATCTCTGTGTCTCTCTGTTTGTCTGTCACCTATTTTCCTCTTCTATCTGTATCTGTCTGTGTGTCTGTCCATCTTTTTGTCTATCAACTTTTTTCCTCTTCTCCTCTTGTCTGTGACTGTCTATTTATCAACTTTTTTCTTCGTCTGTCTATATCTGTCTGTCTGTCTAGTTGTCTACCACTTTTTTCTTAGTCTGTTTGGAAATGTCTGTGTTTCTATCGTTTTGTCTATCAACTTTCTTCTTCTATCTATATCTGTCTGCGTCAGTGTCTGTCTATCAATTTCTGTGTGTCTTCTATCTGTCTATCACGTTTTTTCTTCGTCTGTCTGTGTGTCTTTTTGTCTATCACCTTCTTTCTTCTTCTATCTATATCTGTCTGTCTTGTTCACCATCTTCTTGTTGACTGACTTACAACCGCAAAAATGCTATTTATTAGGAGAGAATCACAAGAGGAGACATTAGAAAATGGGGAGAAAAACCAACAACAAACAAAAAAACGCTGATAGAGGTAGTGGAAAGGGGAAAGCGTGCAGCCGTTTATTTTTTATTTATTTTTACTAAGTCTTTAACGTCCTGTCAACCGCAAACAAACAAACACAAACATACTCACAGATTTCACGACTTGCCATGAAAGAGCTGGGCGCGAAGGCTGAAACGCTGTCAGAAGTGTTGTACGTATCATCCAGAGGTGGTCAGTCTGGCATCCGTTTCAGTTCTAAAAATAAATAAATAAATAATGAAAAGAAAGAAGAAGAAGAAACGTATTTTTTCTATCACATTTTTTCTTATTCTATCTATATCTGTGTGTCTATCTTTTTGTCTATCAGCTTTTTTCTTCTCCTTTCTATATCTGTCTGTGTGTCTGTCTATCTGTTTGTCTATCAACTTTTCTTCTTCTTCTATCTATATCTGTGTGTCTATCTTTTTGTCTATTAACTTGTTTCTTCGTCAGTCTGTATCTGTGTGTGTATCTTTTTGTCTATCAACTTTTTTCTCTGTGTCTATCTTTTTGTCTATTAACTTTTTTCTTCGTCAGTCTGTGTCTGTCTGTGTGTCTATCTTTTTGTCTATCACCTTTTTTCTTCTTCTATCTATAACGCTGTGTCTATCATTTTGTCTATTAACTTTTTCTTCGTCAGCCTGTATCTGTGTGTCTATCGTTTTGTCTATCACCTTTTTTCTTCGTCTATCTATATTTGTCTTGTTATTCCTCTTCTTGTTGACTGACTTACAACCGCAAAAATGCTGATTGTTCGGACTCTGTGTGTGTGTGTGTGTGTGCGTGTGTATGTGTGTGTTGGGGGGGGGGGGGGGTGTGGCGCGTGCGTGCGTGCATGTGTGTTGGGGGGTGGGTGGGGGGAGCAGGGGAGAGAATCAAACGAGGAGACTTTAGAGAAAATAAACTTTTCTTTTTTTAAATCGCCACGGAGATAGTGGAAAAAGGAAAGACGCGTGCAGCCGTTATTTTATTTATTTGTTTATTTATTTTACTCAGTCTTAAACGCCCTATCAACTGCAAACAAACACAAACAAAAAACACATACTCACCAGATGTCACCACTTGCCACGAAAGAGCTGGGCCTGAAGAATGGAAACGCTGCCAGAAGTGTTGTACATATCTTCCAGAGGTGGTCAGTCTTGCGGCGGTTTCAGTTCTGAAAAACAACAACAACAAAACTGTAGCTTCCTCGCTTCTTTAGTTCTCTGTGTTCTTTCCCACTGAAGTAACTCAATCTCGTACCTACCGTAAGTAAACTGGGAAGTCATAGTGAAAGAGAGAAAAAGAAATCATAAACAAGGATGACTGCTAGCGTTCTAAAACTGAAAGAACTAAGTCTTCTTTGTCTAAAACTGAACGAACTAAGTCTTGTCTAAAACTGAAAGAACTAAGTCTTCTTTGTCTAAAACTAAAACCACTAAGTCTCTGTCTAAAACTGAAAGAACTAAGTCAGCAAAACTGAGGGGGGAAAACTAAGTCTTCTTTGTCTAAAACTCAGTGAAAGAACTCAGTCTTGTCGGTCTAAAACTAAAAGAACTAAGTCTTCAAAACTGAAAGAACTAAGTCTTCTTTGTCTAAAACTGAAAGAACTAAGTCTTCTTTGTCTAAAAACTGAAAGAACAAAGAACTGGGGACTCACACTGAAAGAATCAAGTCTAACGTGAACTGCTCGAGTTGCTGTAAAGCGCTTGCACGTCCGCGCTCTGTCGGGTCTGCAGCTGAAAAGGCGGGTGAGTACCTGAACATGAACCGTGCTCAGTCAGTACAGTTTTTGAGTTCAAATTGAACGGACCAATGAAACGTTGCGACTCATTGTTGCTACGGTGAGTGTTGCCAATCGGCGGCCTTTTTGCTGCGTGTCGTTTTGTGTTTGTGAGTTGTTGTTTTCCGCGGAGTGTATTTTCCCCACAGTTCTTCACCTCCAATGACCAGCAACCGATGGCTTAATTTGTCGTCGTGATGGTTATGCAATAGGAAGTAACTGTAATATTGCGATGCGCACACGCACACACGCGCGCTCGCACGCACACAATTCACACACACACACACACACACACACACACACACACACACACACACACACACACACACACACACACACACGCACGCTACGACACACTACAAAACACACACACACACACACACACACACACACACACACACACACACACACCACAGCACACCACCACCCACACACACCCCACACACACACACACACACACACAACACACCAATGACACATCACATTTCTAATTCGTGTCTCACTTTTACGCTTTGTAATTCGAAACTTTTGCGAATGTAGAAATAAATAACAATGCACGAACATCTTTCCACCACAACCACTCAACACACAAAAAAACAAAAAAAAGAAGAAGAAGAAAAGAAGATAACGAAAACTTGTGAAGTAGAAATACCAATAGCCCAGCCACGGATACCCTTTATTTTCTCCCCCCGTGAAGTGCTTGCGTGATTACGTGCCGTGTGCTTACGTCCGTGGTGTGGTGGTGTGTGTGTGTGTGTGTGTGGCGCGGGTGGTGTGTGTGTGGTGTCGGCGGTGTGTGTGTGTGTGTGTGTGTGTGTGTGTGTGTGCGTGTGTGTGCGTGCGTGTGTGTGTGCGTGTCGTGCGTGGGGTGTGTGTGTGTGTGTGTGTGTGTGTGTGTGTGTGTGTGTGTGTATGCGTGTGTGTGTGTGTGTGTGTGTGTGTGTGTGTGTGTGTGTGTGTGTGTGTGTGTGTGTGTGTGTGGTGGTGCGGCGGCGTGCATACGTGCGTTCGTGCGTGGTGCGTGCGTGCGTGCGTGCGAACGAGCGTGCATGCGTGCATGCGTGTGCGCGAGCGTGCGTGTGTGGTGTGTGAGCGTGTTGCGTGCGCGTGTGTGGTGTGTCTGTCATTGTCTGTGTGTATGCGTGAGTGTGAGTGTAGTCATTGTATATGTGTACATAAATTTCGGTTTTCATTTTTTGTCTGAGATTTTTTGTTTTTTGTTCTTCTTCTTTTACATTATTATGATTATGTACGTGAAGTGAACATGAACGAAAGGGAGGATGCAGCACTCTAGAAAGATTCTATTTGGTTTACCTGTCTCATGCTTTTGTTGCTGTTTTTTCTTCTCGTTTTTAACTCACAATAACTGGTCACTGTTGGAGGGCAAAATAAACCGGCAGACGAAAAAACGAACAACAATCAACAACATAAAATAACAAAATTGACTCTTTGTTGTTGTTGTTGCTGCTGCTGCCGCTGCTGGAACCGATACAGTTAGTTTCCGTAGAGCTCATCACCAGCAGGTCATAAGAACAGAAGGAGGAGGAGGAGAGGTGTGGGTGGAGGGGGAGAGGGGGGGGAGGTTCTGTGCCCAACATCCTGCCAGACTCCATCGACAGTGGCCGTGCACATCGCTTTCGTGAAGATAACGTTTTTATTGGCGCCTCTGGCTATGGCGTAAGGGCTATAGTCCTCGTTCGGCATCTCAGTGGATGTTCGTTTCGCCAGTACAGACTGCAAACCATTGATGACTGTAAGCAATAATTAAAAGTAATAATATTATTATCAATAATAATAATAAAGATAATCGGTAACTTTTATACAGCGCTATTCTTTGGTCTGCAAACTCACTGCCCTTTACAACAAGCATCTTCCGCCATTTAAACTTGAAACAAAGACAGAGTAATGTAGATGAAAAGTAGTAATAAAGAGTACCAGAAAATAATATTTTACAATAAAACAATTCAGCAACTACAACAACAACGAAAACCACCTAACTACCAATATACGAGAAAATAATGTACATACAAAGTAACATTATGGAAGAAAATTTTCTCATAGCAAAATGTTATGCTCTCTCTCCTCTCTCTCTCTCTCTCTCTCCTCTCTCTCTCTCTCTCTCTCTCTCTCTCTCCACACACACACACACACCACACACACACACACACACACACACACACACGAGAGACAAAGAACACACTTAGGTAACAACGTTTACAGAAAGCGAAGGAGAAAAAATTCAGGTGACTGGTCTGTGCGGTGTATTCGTAGCCCTACTGACAACAACCGCTCGAGAAGCTGGCCAACAACGCATGCAACCGAACAGCGAAAAACTTCTGAAATAGTAGTCTTGTAACAAAATCTATGCTAATATTCATTAATCTCCAAACCACTTACGCTTCTTCTTCAATTTGTTGTTGTTGTTGCGTATCCATTCAATTTTGATAGAATAATTGAACTTAACTCCATTGAGTGAACAGACGACTCAAGTCGAGCGGGCAAAGCTTGTCACGTGACAATCCCAGCAGACGACAAGGCGCACGAGACAGAGCAGTAGGCCTACGTCTGGGTGGCAGTGGAAGTTGTGTCTGCGTGTTATTTGAACGTGTTGTTGGCTGTAAAAACGGCATGACTTGGATACGGACGGATAATGTGTCAGCCCCATATCTGAGGACATTAAACCTTACCTCATCGTCATCATACGGATAAAATGAACGCTGCGCTATCTCCAGAAAGCAGCACAATGCAGGTTCGTACAATGTTGTTGACACCGGGACTTTTACAGGACTGAGTTGTTGTGAGTGCATTCATGTCGTTTCAGCAATGAAATTTTCCAAGAGCCTTACACTGTCTGGTCTCGTTCTCTTCGTCTTTCATAGAGTGTCTGCACTGTCGTTTCACTGATACCTCACCAAAACGAAGTTTTAATACTGCTTGGCCTTAAGTGTTTCTGATAGGTCTGCCTCGGCTGCTTCTGCTCAGTAATTCCAGAACAAGTCGAGTGATCGAACTATCGGGTATCTATACTCCTTTCGCTGACAGTGCGGTGGTGATCAAACTGATTTGTTGTTGTTATCACTGCTTGCTGACCAGTGTGATACCGCAGAATAATCAAGCCGGAAAAAGCCTCGCAGAGTACACTCAGAGTGTAACATACATGTCTCTGTGAAGTTTTGTTGAATTCGATTAACGCCGAGTTGTCTCAGAAGAGGCACTGGCGCCGTACCTGATATTTCTGGAGGCAGGCCAAAGAGGGAGACTGTAATACCCAACACTGTGACACTGTCACCACCACAACGACTCCTGCATTTAGATGGGCAGCGATGAGAGACATTTTAATGTTTCATTAACTGTGAAGGACTGGCAAAGCCACAAAGACAATACTGACCGCAACTTTCTAAGGGAGAGGAGCCGTAGCGGAATCAGTGGAACAGAGGTCCTTCTGCTTACCAACCCGGGGCTGGGATAGCTCAGTGGTTAGAGCACCGGACTCGTGATTGAAAGGTCGCAGGTTCGAATCCCTGCAGGAGCGGCGGGAGAATTTTCTTCTCCAGGGTCGACTTTCTGTGCTGACTCTTATTTCGGTATCCATTCCACCCCCGTGTTACCGCAGTAGCACGTAAAAGATCCCGGTCATTCTGCCAAAAAGTGCAGGTGGCAGGTTACAGCCTAAACACGCATACACC
>JABMCL010002558.1:157500-160000 GCA_018857735.1 Alviniconcha marisindica | reverse complement strand
TGGGCTTCTCCTCAGCCGAGATCGGCGGGTGAATTTATGGACACCACTGATTTCAAGTTGGAGCGACTGAGTGGAAGACGGCAGTGTCCCTGGACCGAGGCGGGTATTTATGGAGTGTAATTGGCGCGAGCCAGTGTTTGTCGAGGGCCGGCGGAGATTTATGAAGCGCGATTGGTAAGACAATGTCCCCCTCTCGTGGTGGACCTAAGTGTGAAGAGGCCTGATCGCACTTGTCAGTCGCCGGAGGTGACTTTCAGTCAGACCGTCTGGGTTAGCTACTCTATCCTACCCCACTGATCGACAGACGAGAGAGTGTGTGCCGGCCCGGACTGACGAAGGTCTAACCACGGACACACAATACACTACATGGCATCTCTGGTTCTAATGGCCCACTCGCACAGACTGCGACAGTGAAACGGCAAGTTTAGATTTTTTTTACAGATGGTGTTATAATCTAGTCCTTGCCTGAAGGACTTCTTCGAAAACGCCTCGTACGTTTGTGAGCACAGGTTTACGCTGACGTTTGTGAGGACAAGTCTACGCTGACGTTTATGAGGACCCGTCTACGTTGACGTTTGCGAGGGCCTGTTTACGCTGACGTTTGTGAGGACAGGTCTACGCTGATGTTCGCGAGGACAGGTCTACGTTGACTTCGTGAGGACAGGTTTCCCTGACGTTTGTGAAGACAGGTCTACGCTGATGTTTGTGATAACAGGTCTACGCTGACGTTCGTGAGGACGGGTCCACGCTGATGTTTGTGAGAACAGGTCTACGCTGACGTTAGTGAGGACAGGTCTACGCTGACGTTCGTGAGGACAGGTCTCCACTGATGTTTGTGAGAACAGGTCTACGCCGACTTTTGTTGAGGACCGGTCTGCGCTAACGTTTGTGAGGACAGGTCCACGCTGACGTTTTTGAGGACAGGTCCACGCTGACGTTTGTGAGGACAGGTCCACGCTGACGTTTGTCAAGTCCGAGGCCCGACAGGAATCGGCCTCAGAGAGGATGTGGTATTCTTGACCCGGAAGAACTTTAGCGAGAAGCACCGTCCTGGGTACGGGAACTTGCCGGCTTCGACGACGGCAGCATCGTATCGGAAGGTAATATTCTAGAAAGAAAACAAATTTAAGGGCGGGGTGGGGCGGGGGGTGGGGGGGGGGAGAGAGAGAGAGAGAGAGAGAGAGAGAGAGAGAGAGAGAGAGAGAGAGAAGCTGAAACGACTACCAGCTTTCTGGATCAGGATCAAAACACACAAAACGTTAAAAAGGACGCTTGTTCAGAACGCCATTCAGAATGATCACGATGAGGTCTGGCAACGGGAGAATCAGTGGAGTTTTTGATCCCTGCGGTCTGCATCAGTTGTGATTTCATATTTAGGCTATAATCCTTGCATCTGCTAGCTCCAATCAGATTCAGTTGTCAGTTTATGACTTGTAGATCAAAACACACAAAAGATTAACAAGAACGCTTGTTTTAATCAGAGAACACAAAACGCATACCTGTTTTAAGAGAGAAGAGAGCCGAACGTGTAATGTTTTGTATTGCCTCACTAAAATAAGCGTTTAGAAAAATATTTTGTGTGTTTTGGTCTCGAAGTCCTAACCTGTCAAGGAAGACTAACTGGAACAGATACGTGGCTTATGTATATAAATGTGAAATCACAATGCAGACTGGATCAGAAGCTCGACTGATTCTCCTCTTGTCAGACCTCGTGGAAACCATTTTCTCAAGACATGGCTTCCGGCCTATTGATCTGGCCGTGATCGACTAGGTTCTATTGATTAAGAGTATTGGAGTAACAAAATGCAGGTATTGGTGTAATCTTTCTTCTAACTCTATTCGAGCTAAAAAGCCGTTCAAGTCACAAACACTTCGTCTTCTTCCATAAATGATTACAGTGTCCATCATCATCATTTTGAAGACTGACGCTTTTAGTGCATGCTGGGTCGTTCGGGTTAGCCTTTTGCTTCGGACAGAGAAAAGCCTTCTTGCCGTCATCGCCTCCTTCTCCTCCTAATCCTCCTCCTCCGTCTCCTCCTCTTCCTTCTCCTTCTCTTTTTTCTTTTTCCTGTTTTCCTTTTTCTCCTCCTTTTCCGTCCACCTCTTTTTCCTCCTCTTCACTGATTCTTCTTCTCCTCCTCCTCCTACTCCTCGTCCTTTTTCTCTCCTCCTCTTCACTGATTGTTGTTCTTCTTCTACTCTTTCTTTTTCTCCTCCTCCCTTTCCACCTCTTTTCCTCCTCTTCACTGATTTCCTTCTTCCCTTCTTCTTGTCGTCCTTTTTCTCCCCCTCCTCTTCATTGATTCTCCTTCTTCTCCACTTTCTTTCCCCCCTCCTCCTCCTTCTCGTCATTTCCTTTTCCTTCCTTTTCTCCTCCTCCTCCTTCCTTTTCTCCTCCTCACTAATCCGCTTCTTCACACCGAAGACTGACGTTGAAAGGACTGCCCCATAAAGGGTTTCTCTGTCTGACGTAAAAAGGCTGGGCCAGTACTCTTCTCGC
>JABMCL010002558.1:145000-152500 GCA_018857735.1 Alviniconcha marisindica | reverse complement strand
CCAGGAGTTTTTACGTGTTTAATACGTAAAAACTCTTGGTTTTTAAGACATATATAATTATACCCTGCATCTGATACTTATACACACACACACACACACACACACACACACACACACACACACACACACACACACACACACACACATATATATATATATATATATATATATATATATATATATATATATGCACACCAACTGAGGGAAAAAAAGAACCCAGTGTCTTGTCTTTCCTTTCCGTCAGTCTCGCCCCGCACCCTCAGATCTCACTTAACAGGCGTTCTCAGTTTCCTCAGCTGGCGTTCAGGATGGATTTTCGTTTCTTTTCGGCGGCTGAGAGCAGACCTTTAATAGGCACCTGATGACTGACTGAAACACAAGGGCAAAGGTTTAGACACGAATGCCTCCGTGCACGACAACCAGTCCTTGATACTGTCTATCACAGACAGTGATGAGAACAGGTAAGTAAGTAAGTAAGTAAGTAAGTAAGTAAGTAAGTAAGTAAGTAAGTAAGTAAGTAAGTAAACATGGTGCTTAACGTCCACAGAAACAACAAGGCTTATTAGGGACGGGGAGAAGGGGGGGGGGGAGGGAGTATGGAGGTGGGGGAGAGGGAGATTATATACCTATCGCTACACTGTCACCACCAGAATGACTTCTGCATTAAGATGGGCAGCGATGAGAGCCATTTTAATGTTTCAGTAGGAAGTGATGGACAAAGTCACAAGACAGTGTCCACAAACCACAACCTTTTTGAAGAGAAAGGAGAGCCGAAGCGGTATCGAACCGAGGTCCTTCCGCTTACCAGCCTAACGCCTTACCACTAGGCCAAACCGGCTCAAAACAGTAATAATAATGCCCTCTTAGTCTTACCAGACTCCAGCTACCTGGAACTAGCTTCCTGTTTCTGTCCGCCCGTCACTTCCTTCAAATCTTCTTTAAAAAAACCTCCGCTTTTCAGAAACCTTTTCTTCAGTCCCACAGCTGCTCCGAGCTTCAAAGGGAAGAACATTTGTGAGCCGGCTCTGGGTTCTCAGCAGAGGGTGGGGGAGGTGGGGGGCGGGGCTTAATTTCTGCGTTCACAGTACTCCACTAGCACTGCGAGAGAAAGGAAGGAAGGAGGGGGGGAGAGGGGGGCACCTTGACTGGAGCCAGTGGAGATGCAGTTGCGGGACGAGCCCAGTCAGGTTATCTCTTTCCTTGGTCCTCTGAACCGGTTTGGCCTAACGGTAAAGCGTAAAGCCCGTTCTTTACTGGGCGAATGTTTGTTCGCCGAACATACTTCGGACAGTTCGACGAACTATGATTCGTTTCTTAACTGAACTTTTAGTTCGCCGAATATGGTTCGGACAGTCCAAACTTTACTTCGTTCTCAACTGGCTTGTAATGAGATGCAAGCTTCGGCCTGAACTTGCGGCAGACGCGCAGCAGACAGCATGATAAAAAAATGTAGGCTAAAGTCACGTCAAGTCAAGTCAATATACTTTAATCGTCCCTCACAGGGTAATTCAACTAAATACTATCTCATTCTGGGTCTCCGAGACAAGGCTGCGCCTCCCACAAGTCACAAATAAACAAATTCCCTCCGAAGCGAGTGGAGAACCTAGCGACACCGTCATCCATTTTATTTTTATTTTTCTTCATCCACAGGAGAGCTCTGCTCTCAGCCATCAGAGGCAATGATCGTCGAAGGGCGAATGTTCCCAGAACATGTTGAGCGAAGCTTTTTGGACCCGATGCTTCGACGAATACTTCCAACTAGGTTCGCGAAGAAAAGTTCGCCCAATTAAGAACCAAATAGGTTCGCCGAATACTTCCAACTAGGTTCGCGAAGAAACATTCGCCCAATTAAGAACGGGCTTTAGGCTGGTAAGCAGAAGGACTTCGGTTCGATTTTCGCTTCGGCTTTCCTTTCTCTTCAGAAGTTGTGGTTTGTGAACACTGTCTTGTGACTTTGTCCCTCACAATTAATGAAACATTAAACTGGCTCTCATCGCTGCCCATCTTAATGCAGGAGTCATTGTGGTGGTGACAGTGTAGCGATAGGTATATAATCTCCCTCTCTCCCCCCCTCCTCTCCCCGTCCCTATGGTTTCTGTGGATGTTGAGCACCATGGTTACTCACTTACTGGGACCCTGTCCATGTCTAAACAGCGATAACTTTGGGTGGCTGCATCAGGGTGGTCGGGATGCGTGTCTCACAGTCTGGTTTCAGTGGTTAAACCTGTTTAACACCCATATAAGGTAAGTAAGTAAGTAAACATGGTGTTTAACGTCCACAGAAACCATAAGGCTTATTAGGGACGGTACACCCATAATTATGCTACTACGATCCCGTATATATAGGATCAGGCATTTATGTGTATGCGGCCCACTCAGTTGTGTTGTTTTATACCCACTGCACGGCTGTTTCAGCACGTTAAGCATTTTGAGCATTGAGCACGTTGAGCTTTTCTTTTTCCAAAACTGTACACCTGCCATGTTTCCCGTTACGTGCTGCTGTATGCATCCGTGTCAAGTCTCTCTGCTGCCCGTTTCAAGAGGTGTATCAGTTAAGTTTTGTATAGACAGTTTGCTCCTGTGTGCGGGTGCCTGTGTGTCTGTGTGTGTACGTGTATGCGCTTAGAATAGTCTCTACGGATACGATTTCGCGCTCTATAGATACTTTAATTATTATCATTATTAAGGGAACTCGCTACAGTGCTAAGAGTGTGCTGTTGTTTTCCTGTAACTCATCCTTCTGGCAGCGGCCGTTTGCACGACCACACCATGTTTTGAATTCAACCATGGCATCATCACAAAGGTTTATCGGATCGTGGTAGCGTGTGGTTTAACGCCGAGTTGTCTCCTAAGAAGAGGCACTGGCGGGGACCGAGGTCCCAGCAGGTGGGGGACTGAGAGGGATCAGACTATACCTGTCGCTACACTGTCACCACCAGAATGACTCCGGCATTAAGATGGGCAGCGATGAGAGTCATTTTAATGTTTCATTAACACCGAGAAAGAAAAAATCTGAAACAAGAATGACTTCTAGCGTTCTAAAACAAGATCCAAACACATAAAAGGTTAAACACACACACACACACACACACACACACACACACACACACACACACACACACACAACACACACACACACACACACACACACACACACACACACACACACACACACATTTATTTATGTACCTGTGTTTATCTACACCCTGATCTTTTAGCGGGGTTGACAGGCGGGAAGTTTATGCTTGACCACTTGTGGTACAGTCACCACGATAAAGATGGAGCAGCCTGATGACTGACTTTCCGCGTCATCCATTCAGCAAGGGGGGGGGAGGGGGGGGGGTCAGCCAATTTAGGGGCAGAAGTAACCAATTCAGGGGCAGAAGTACCTAGGCAAAATGCAGACACGTGTGTGTGTGTGTGTGAAGGGGGGGGGGGGGGAGCGGTCATACGTACGTTTATAGATAGATTCTACACATTTGTGTAGTCCGAGAAAGTGTTGGTCCACCCGGAACATTCGCCACAGGCGTGCAATACTGCAATAACATGCCATGTGTGTGTGTGTGTGTGTGTGTGTGTGTGTGTGTGTGTGTGTGTGTGTGTGTGTGTGTGTGTGTGTGTGTGTGTGTGTGTGTGTGTGTGTGTGTGTGTGTGTGTGTGTGCGGATTCGTGCGTATGTTTTTAAATAGATTCTCCACATTTGTGAATTGAGAGAAAGTGTTGACTCCCCATGAGTCAGCCACTATCCCCTTCTCCCCATTTCGTTTTTAGTCAGGGTACTTTTCACAGCAATACCCCCCCCCTCCCGCCCCCTCACCCTACCCACGGGTCAGAGTACTGACCACATCACTAGCCCCCCAGCCACACCCTACCTCACAGTACTTGCCATAGAAATAGTTCACCCACATACCTCTCATAGTACTGACCACAGGACTATCACCCCCTCCTCCTCCACCCCCCGCTTGGATAAACAAGCAGCCAGGGACCACACAGCACCACAGAACCGGAACCATTGTTGGAGCGTTGTTTTTTAACCCTCCCACCTCACCCCCCCCCCCCCCCCCCCCATCCCCCATACCCTCCTACCCCGTACCCCCCACCCCTCACACACACACACTGTCTTGTGATCCTCGGCAGGACTGTTTGCTTTCGCTGCCTGGAGGTGACTGTCTGCTGTTCACCCCGACCCTCTGCAGGACCCTCTGTGGTCCTCCGGGTCTCTGCGTCCAAAGTGGAATGAATGGAGCGGGTGGGGGTTGTAGTTGGAAGGAGGAGGAGGATGGGAGAGAGAGAGGTAGGGGTAGAGGGTGGGGTAGGTGTGAGAAAGGGTGGGTTGGTGGTAGGTGGTGCTTGAGGTGGGCGATCGTTTGGAAGGGTGGCCTAGAGAATCCAAGTGGAAGGGAACGGACATGGTTGAGATCGGGATTCCGGAAGGTGGTGGGAGGTGGGGGTTGGGAGGCGCAAAACAGACTACTTTGTTCTTCTTCATGCTTTTCCGCTTCTTTTCTTTTCACGCTTTTCTTGATTATTATTGTATTGGAGGTGGGGGAGGTGGGGGGGAGTTTTTTTTGGGAGGGGTGGGGGGGGGGGGGAGGGAGAAAAATACCACGCCAGGTAGAGCTGGAGCCTGATTATTAAATGTTGAGGAGTTGGGGGGTAGGTGGGGGTGGAGTTTTTTTTTTTTTTTTGGGGGGGGGGGGGGGAGGAGGGGAGAGAATACCAACGGCCGAAAGAGTAGAGAACTGGGGAGGACCTGATATTATTAAAGACTGTCTGGAGGATAAGTCTTGGTGGATATTATCAAAAACTTCCCCCCTGCCAATATCTCGTCGTTTCGAGTCGAAATTAGAGCACACCTGCACGATGAAGACAGACAGAATAACGATATTTTGACACTGAATCCAGGTGTTCTTCTGGGGGTTAGAATTTAGGGGAGGTAGGGGGGGGGGGGTTGGGGGTGGTAGGGAAGGAAGATCCAAGTTTTCTGACAACTTGTAGCGTCTCCAGGGACGGACTGGGTGAATAGATCGTCACACGAGGGGCTTTTCGACGGCTGAAAACGTACCTGGAAAAAGTTGTTGTTGTTTATTTTGTTTTTATTGGTGTACGCGACAAATGAGCAAATGGTACTTGGCGACATTTTTGCCCACCCGATATCATTGACCATCAGTCACGGAACTCGTTTTCTAATTTTGATTTAATCTCAACTGGGCATTTAACGAGTTAAATGCCAACAGTTTTTTGTTGCTTTGTTTTTGTTTTGTTCGGTTTCCTTTCAAGAAGAGTTTTAAGAAAAGGTTAGGCTGAAATTCTTTTTGCTGTTTTAGAGAGCTTTGCCTCGCGTAAGGATTCTCCAGAAACTGGAACTCAAGCAGAAAAAAATGTACAATACCATTAAGCAGATGTACCGGACTGCCAGTGACATCATATAATGTTCAGAGAAACGGTTAAAAAGCTAAACTGTTAAAGAGTTAAGTTTTTATTGTGATATTTTCTGCTTGCTGACTGAATAAACAAAACAACAAAAAAGAAAAAAAGAAGTGGGAAAAAGTAAAAGAAGAAAACACAACAACAACAGTAACAACAACAACAACAAAACCTGAAAGAAAAACAAAACAAACCACAACAAAAACAAAACAAAACCACAATGGTTCCGAGGAGGATGGGGGGAGTCGCCCTGCATTAAGATGGGCAGCGATGAGAGCTATTTTAATGTTTCATTCATCGTCAGGGACAGTCACATGGCAGTGTCCACAGACCACAACGTTTGAAGAGAAATGAAAGCCGAAGCGGAATCGAACCGCGGTCCTTCTGCTTACCAGCCTAGCGCCTTACCGCTAGGCCAAACCGGCTAAAAAAAAAAGAGTCTCATACACTCATATATTTTGTTTAATGTTCTCAGATGCAAAAAAGTATATCAGGAACAATATGCAAAACAATCGTGCGCTGGATATAAAATAGTTGGGGGGAAATGTTTCGGGAGGGCCAGTTCCTTTAAGAATGTGATCTACGTCTTGCATCTTGTCCGGGTTGTGCGCTGCTGAACCTCGGCTGTAAACTTCGTCAGTGTGTCGGTGTGTCAGTGTGTTGGTGTGTCAGACGGATGTCCCTGTCAAGCCAGGTCTGGATGGGGCTTCGCCCTGAGCCGTGCAGTCTCTTCCCTTTCTGAACGCCAGCCATGAATAGCCGTGTCAACAGCAGTTGATTTGCAGTGCATTACGAATAGGGCCTCACTAGATTACCCTGCTCAGTTACTCACGGCGACTGCAACGTGCTCGTTCGTTCTTCTAGTTCCCCCATTGTAGTTCAGTTCAAGATGGTATCTATGCGCTCGGAAAAATCCCATATGCGCTCCAGCCCGGGTCTCAGAAATTTCCCCAGAGTTGCTTTTGAAACAGTTTCAATGTTCGTCTGACTGACGATGGCCGTGACTAGTCCTTTGAAGGAAGATCGTCGTCCTTTCTCCTCCAGGCGATTGTCCTTGGATTTGTGTCCGTAGGTACTGGTATCTCAAGCTCCTCAACATTTAAGCTCCAGCTAGTTGACACCTCCCCTCCCCTACCCCTCTCCCCGCCCTTTCTGTCTTAGTACTCCGGTAGTTTGATTTCTGATCCGGCCAGTCATAGATTGACCAACGGATTGATTGATTCATTTATTTGTTGGTTGGTTGGTTAATGCAAATTGCTGGTTCATGCATTCACTCGCTCACTCATAAAGCGCAGTGAGTTTGGGTACGCCAGAGAATAGCGCTATACAAAAGTTATTTATTATTATTATTATTATTCATGCTGTAGTTTAGGCTAGTTATTCAGTCAAGATGGATTTCTCATGTATTTATTCATCAACGACTTTTCACCCCGATGTTAGCTGTTGTTGTAATTTAATGTTATATGACTGGCGTGAATGTGTGATGAATGTACTTGGCACCACAAAACATTCCTGGTGCCCTTCTCACGGCGATCTGCCATTGTTTCCTCCGAAACGTGTCTTTTGGGAACGAGTGTTCCGATCGACTGGAGCACCCATAAACACAACCACAACCGTTAGTCATGGTTATTGTCCACGTTGGCTTCAAAACCGGTCCGTAAAGTTTGCAAAATCGTGCTCTTCGCTTCACGCCCGCTTTGTTTACCTCGGACACTAGCTCCAGTTTCTTGTTCAGCTAAGTCGACCATTAATTGTATTGACACTTGGCAATAAAGTCGTATTGTGCATTCAGTCAGTTAAGCCCCCCATTCCTTCGCACCCCCAACCCCCTGTTTACTTTCGTTGCAAGCTGCTTGAACCGGAAGGTGTCTGCTTTTTCAACAGAGCCAGTCTGTTCGCTCGCTGTCTTGTAGACTCGGCTAGCCGGTTCAAGGGCTGGGTGAGCTACAGACACCTGCGCGTGAAGGAGGCAGCTGATGGCGCTGTCCCTAATGAACACTCCACACTGCGTCAAGGGGCTCTGGGTAGGGGTGGAGTGGGGGAGGGGAGGGGGTGGGGGAAGGGGGGAGGGAG
>JABMCL010002558.1:127500-140000 GCA_018857735.1 Alviniconcha marisindica | reverse complement strand
TCACGCGACTGAAATTATAGACCTGTTTCATATTGACAGTGTGTGTGTGTGTGTGTGTGTGTGTGTGTGTGTGTGTGTGTGTGTGTGTGTGTGTGTGTGGTGTGTGGTGGTGTGTGTTGACGGGGGATAGACAATGCAAGCAACCCCCACCCCCCCCCCCCACACCCCCCAAAGTGAAGAACCGCCTGCCGGTCCATGTTTTGTGGCCACCATTTCGCTTCCAGGGGTTCGAATCGCATCAGTGTCACTGACACAGAACGTTGACCTTCGTGGACCTGTCGTGGGAGACTGGACATTGTAGGCGTGTCCTGACAAGCGCGAGGTGGGCGGCCGGCAGCGTGGGAACAACGCCTGTTGAGCCGGTCTGGCTGCTGAAACAAAAATAAAAGTATCAAAGCCGAAGAGGTAGGGAGCGCGATGAAGATAGCATCTCTGGAGGAAGCTGGCTCTTCAGACGCCGCACGAAGGCATGTGTCTGCTACACTGACCGACTATTTTCAGGCCCTAGAATTGCTGCTGACACCGACATGGTCACGTAGCGATCGACACTGTGGCCAATTTATTGCTGAGGCCGATTGGCGATGGGATGTTAGAACTGGTGCTTTTTTTGTTGGGTTGTCGTAAATCGCCTTGTGCCTGTTATGTAACATGGGTGTACTCAGCTTCCTGTTCTCTCTCTCCCTGTGTGTGTGTGTGTGTGTGTGTGTGTGTGTGTGTGGTGGTGGTGTGTGTGTGTAGTGTGTGTATGTGCGTGTGTGTGTGTGTGTGTGTGTGTGGTGGGCGGTGTGTGTGTATGGTGTGTGTATGTGCGTGTGTGGCGTGTGTGTGTGTGCGTGCGTTTGTGGTGTGTGTGCGTGTGGTGTGTGTGTGTGTGTGTGTGTGTGTGTGTGTGTGTGTGTGTGTGTGTGTGTGTGTGTGTGTGTGTGTGTGACAGACAGTGTGTATGCGTGTGTGTGTGTGTGTGTGTGTGTGTGTGTGTGTGTGTGTGTGTGTGTGGAGAGAGAGAGAGAAGAGAGAGAGAGAGAGAGAGAGAGAGAGAGAGAGAGAGAGAGAGTATACGTGTGTGTGTGTGTATGTGTGTGTGTGTGTGTGTGTGTGTGTGTGTGTGTTAATGACAGTCCACCTGTGGTGTGTTTCAGGAGGTGGTGTCCCCGGGTGACCACACGACTTGTGTCCTGTCTGCAGCCACAGTGGGACTGGAACAACGGCAGGTGAGCTCGCGTCACGATGACGATGATGATGATGATGATAATAATAATAATACATACATTTTCGATAGCGCTATTCCTCGCTGATGATGATGATGATGATGATGGTGACCATGTGTAGAGCGCGAATATGGCCATGTTGCAGCAGCATGCGCACAGCCCTATCAAAAGAAAATTCCTGAAACTATGAGTCAGCCTGGTAATCTTTTACCTCCCAAAGCCACAGAGATGGGCCTACTGCAGGTCAGTTTAGAGTTCAGATAATCCCCGTAACAGGCCTTTTGATAACCTGCTAATTTCTGGCTGCATACAAGGAGTATATAGCTACTGGAACAACGCTGCAGGAAAAACAGGAGAGAGGCATTGCATAACACGCGTCTGGCCAGCTGTGACACTTGACGGTGCTGTGCACACAGTCACGCTGATCGTCACTCATAGAAAGACTGTTTTTTCTAAATTAAAGACAAAATTAACTGGGTGTCTTTGTGTGTGTGTGTGTGTGTGTGTGTGTGTGTGTGTGTGTGTGTGTGTGTGTGTGTGTGTGTGTGTGTGTGTGTGTGTGTGTGTGTGTGTGTGTGTGTGTGTGTGTGTGTGTGTGTGTGTGTGTGTGTGTGTGTGTGTGTGTGTGTGTGTCCCACAGGACCATTCACCACAGGAAGAGGGTGTTCCGGTGGAAGAGAGAAGTGCAATGGGGCTGTTGTCCTGGCTTCCAGGGCAATAACTGTGACAAAGGTAGACAACCCGCCACTTTCCACCTTCCGTCAGCTATGTTACGTTCTCCTTGTTGCTGTTATTGATGCTGCTGATGTTGTTGTATCAACAACTGGGTACAGCTCTTTCAATTATTTTTTTTGCTTTCATACACACGCACGCACGCACACACATACGCACGCGCGCGCACACACACACACACATGCACGCACGCACGCACGCACGCACACACGCACACACACACACACGCACGCACGCACGCACGCACGCACACACACACACACACACACACACACACACACACACACACACACACACACACACACACACACACACACACACACACACACACACACACACACACACACACACACACACACACACACACACTAACACTAACACTCGCGGTCAACAACAACAAACTCTCTCGCTTTCTCTCTCTCCCACCACATTGTGTATAGCCGTTCATCATTCCTTTTTTTTTTAGAGTGTTTCAACTGCACGATTCTACACGACCTGATGTCACGCCTGGCGGCCACAGAAAACCTCGTCAGCAAGGTGAGACTCAGGCGCCCTGTGATCGACGACGGTGATGACTATGACGATTGTGACGATGACGATGACGAATGAAATCGGGCAGTAACTAAAAATATCCGTCCCCCCCCCAACCCCCCCCCCCCCTTACCCCCCCCACCAGCCCCCAACCCTTACTCCCTGCTGTTAGAGTGGTGTACAATGTCCTTATGACAATACTTCCTATACGACGACATATGACTTTTTAATTTTGTTGTTGTCAGTTTCTGTATGACAGCCCCCGCCCTCTGTTGTCAGTTTCAGTATGACAGCCCCGCCCTCTTTTGTCAGTTTCAGTACGACAGCGCCGCCCTCTGTCGTCAGTTTCAGCCCTTGTTGTCTATTGTTGGCGGGAGCTGCCACAGCTCCCGCCAATGATAGTTGTCAGCTTCAGTACGACAGCCCCGCCCTGTTGTCGGTTTCATTTCGACAGCCCCGCCCTCTGTTGTCAGTTTCAGTACGACAGCCCCGCCCTGTTGTCATTTTCATTTCGACAGCCCCGCCCTCTGTTGTTAGTTTCAGTACGACAGCCCCGCCCTCTGTTGTCAGTTTCAGTACGACAGCCCCGCCCTCTTGTCAGTTTCAGTACGACAGCCCCGCCCTCTTGTCAGTTTCAGTACGACAGCCCCACCCTCAGACACCGCGCCCCTCTCAGGGCGGAGAAGTGCCGCTGTCCCCCGGGCCCCAGGGGGGGCAGGGGGCCTCCTGGACCCCCCGGGCCTAGGGGTCCACCCGGGGTGTCCACGCCGACGGGGCAGGCCCACAGGGGACCCGCAGGGCCACCCGGTCCCGAAGGTCCAGCTGGGCCCAAAGGGGACACCGGTGATCCGGGACTGCCTGGCCCCCGCGGTAAAAGAGGACCCCGGAGAAAACCGTCTGCGGCTGAAGTGGATAGGGAAAGAGGTACTCCGTTTTGTTTTGTTTTTGTTTGTGTGTGTGTGTGTGTGTGTGTGTGTGTGTGTGTGTGTGTGTGTGTGTGTGTGTGTGTGTGTGTGTGTGTGTGTGTGGTGTTGTTGTTGTTGTTGTCTGTTTTTCATTTTATTTTTATTAATTGCGTAGTGTAGTGCATGTGCACTGCCCACACCAGCGTTTCGTTCTTTTTGTCTTTGTTTCTTTGCTTCGTTCTTTCTGTCCGTCTTCTTTCTTCCCTCAGAAACCGTACGGTTTATTAGAGTGGGACACGGAATGAGGGCCCAGGCCCACCTCCCTGTTCACACAGACCCTGTGCTCTGAAGCGCGCCCTTCTTCTTCTTTCATGGTGTTCTGCACAAAAACCACAAAGAAAAACATATGGCTAATGAGTTATTAGGGACGCGGGAAGAGTGGGATAGGCAATGAGAGCCCAGGCCCACCTCCCAGTCCACACAGCTCCCGAGCTCTGTCTGTCTGTTTGTCTGTCATTCTTTCTTCTTCCAATGTAATTTTTGAAATGTCCTCTTGCCACATTTGTTTTTGTTTTTGAAAAGTCAAACTTGTATGAAGTACATAATTATTGTAGCGCAGCATCCATTTTCAGATATCAAACTTCACACTCCTAACTGTTATTATTCTAAGACACCTTTCAAGATGTTCACTACAGAATGCCACGCAAAGGACACTCACATAAGAGTCTGTTTGACTGCTTTGGCCAGGCATAAAAGAGCTGAAACATTAGTTTTCTTTTTGTTTTTGTTTTTTGTTTTTGGATGAACCAACACACTGTGCGTAAACTGATGGACATTGGGGCTAATAGGGTGGGAATGTGTGTGTGTGTGTGTGTGTGCCGTGTGTGTGTGTGTGTGTGTGTGTGTGTGTGTGTGTGTGTGTGTGTGTGTGTGTGTGTGTTTGGTGTGTGTGTGTGTGTGTGTGTGTGTGTGTGTGTGCGTGCGTGCGTGCGTGCGTGCGTGTGCGTGGTGCGTGCGTGCGTGCGTGCGTGTGTGTGTGTGTGTGTGTGTGAGAGAGAGAGAGGGAGAGAGAGGTGGATACGGTCTAGCTCTCTTTAATCAAGAAAGTTAAAACCATGCTTTTTGTTTTGTGGCTGCTTTTTTCATATTTGTGTTACAGTTTTTGAGTTTATGTTGCTGTTTACAGAAGTAGTGATAACATGTATTCTCTTTTTGCTCAGAACAGGAAAAGCGAATAGCGGGCTTAGAATCCAGAGTGCAGGTAGGGTTTCCCTTTCTCTCTCTTTCAGTCCCTCTCTCTCACTCCCTCTCTCTCTTTCAGTCACTCTCTCTCTCTCACTCCCTCTCTCTTCCATCTCAGTCTCTCTCTCTCTCTCTCTCTCTCTCTCTCTCTCTCTCTCTCTCTCTCTCTCTCTCTCTCTCTCTCTCTCTCCTCGCTTCCAGTCACTCTCTCTCTCTTTCACTCCTTCACTCTCTTTCACACCCTCTTTCAATCACTCTCTCTCTCTTTCCCTCTCTCTCATTCAGTCACTGTCTCTCTCTTCACTCCCTCACTCTGTGTGACACTCTTTCTGTCTCTGTGTCTCTCTCTCGCTTTGTGCCTGCGTATATGTGTGTATGTGTGCGTTTACCCGTGTGTGTGTGTGTGTGTGTGTGTGTGTGTGTGTGTGTGTGTGTGTGTGTGTGTGTGTGTGTGTGTGTACGTGCATGCGTGTTTTTGTATGTGTGTGTGTATGCGTCTGTACGCAAACATTTTTCTGTGTGTGTGTGTGTGTGTGTGTGTGTGTGTGTGTGTGTGTGAGAGAGAGAGAGAGAGAGAGAGAGAGAGAGAGAGAGAGAGAAGAGAGAGAGAGAGAGAGAGAGAACAGTGTCCACAGGCTGAATTACGCCAGAGGCCTGTCAATGTGAAGCCGAATAGTTTAACTCGGAATGGAGAATAGCGCTTGATAATGAAGTATTATCATTATTATCCTAATTAACTTCACACAGGAGTTGGAGAGTGAGCTGGGTTCACTGCAGGCTGTGCTCAACGCCTCCTTGAAGCTGACGGAGCAGTTTGACATCCTGCAGAAGCGCGTGGTGCTACTGGAGGAGATCTTCCTCAGGCTTTCAGGTCACATTCCACACTTTTTAAGCATCTCTTCAAATAGTTGGGATGTTCGTTAACACGTGCACAAGCCGTATGTCTTCAGCATGAGGGGTGTGTGTGTGTTTGTGTGTGTGTGTGTACGTATGTGCATGTGTATGTGTGTGTGTGTGTGTGTGTGTGTGTGTGTGTGTGTGTGTGTGTGTGTGTGTGTACGTATGTGCATGTGTGTTTGTTTTGATGTATATGTGTGTTTTTATGTATGCACGTCTGTGTAGATGTGTGTGTGAGTCGGGGGGAGGGGGGGGGGGGGGATTGACAGATCACCAGAATTGGCATCTCCATTGTCACTAGACGTTGGTTGTAGTCTGCACTACTTCTGCTCGGTCGGAATCCACTGCACACTTGTTTCTCTCAATGGGGAGAGGTGTGGGGGTGAGTGTGGGGTGGGGGGGGGGGGGGGGGTGACTGCTGAAGCTGCCTCATTCCGCCATCTTGTTCCTGGCACATTTATTTGTGCCGCTAGCTTCCACCACAGCACCTGTATGGCACCTGTAGGTCTGTTTGCCACGACCACTGCGGTACTTTGTTCCACACTGCAGATACAGCAATCAGCCCGTGTTCACTTCATCACCACCGCCACCACCACTACGTCTGTCCCTTCTGTCCCACACACTCTGCCCCCCAATTCCTTTCACCTTGTCCCACACGCTTAGCTATCCGTCCTTCACTCTCATCACCAGTATCACCACAACGTCTGTTCCATCTGTGCCCATACCCCGTCCCCCATTCCCGTCACCATTATCACCATACCACCTGTCCCACACACTGTCTGCGATCCAGCCATCATTCATTTCACCAGTATCACCACAGCGCCTGTCCCACACACTGAACAGTTCGTTCCTCATTCTCTTCACCAGTATCACCACAACGCCTGTCCTACACACTGTGATCCACACTTCGCTCTCTTCACCAGTATCACCACAACGTCTGTCCCACACACTGTGATCCACACTTCGCTCTCTTCACCAGTATCACCACAACGCCTGTCCCGCACACTGTCTGTGATCCATCCGTCATTCTCTTCACCAGTATCACCACAACGTCTGTCCCACATACTGTGATCCATCCGTCACTCTCTTCACCAGTATCACCACAACAGCGCCTGTCACACATACTGTGATCCATCCCTCACTCTCTTCACTAGTATCACCACAATGTCAGTCCCACACACTGTGATCCATCCCTCGCTCTCTTCACCAGTATCAACACAACGCCTGTCCCACACACTGTCTGTGATCCATCCCTCACTCTCTTCACAAGTATCACCACAACGTCTGTCCCACACATGTCTGTGATCCATCCCTCATTCTCTTCACCAGTATCACCACAACGTCTGTCCCACTGTCTGTGATCCATCCGTCACTCTCTTCACCAGTATCACCACAACGTCTGTCCACATACTGTGATCCATCCCTCACTCTCTTCACCAGTATCACCACAACGTCCTGTCACACATCTGTGATCCATCCCTCACTCTCTTCACAGTATGACCACAACGCCTGTCCCACACACTGTCTGTGATCCATCCCTCACTCTCTTCACCAGTATCACCACAACGTCTGTCCCACACACTGTCTGTGATCCATCCCTCACTCTCTTCACAAGTATCACCACAACGTCAGTCCCACATACTGTGATCCATCCGTCACTCTTCACCAGTATCACCACAACGTCAGTCCCACACACTGTCTGTGATCCATCCGTCACTCTCTTCACCAGTATCACCACAACGCCTGTCCCACACACTGTCTGTGATCCATCCCTCACTCTCTTCACCAGTATCACCACAACGCCTGTCCCACACACTGTCTGTGATCCATCCCTCACTCTCTTCACCAGTATCACCACAACGCCTGTCCCACACACTGTCTGTGATCCATCCCTCACTCTCTTCACCAGTATCACCACAACGCCTGTCCCACACACTGTCTGTGATCCATCCCTCACTCTCTTCACCAGTATCACCACAACGCCTGTCCCACACACTGTCTGTGATCCATCCCTCACTCTCTTCACCAGTATCACCACAACGCCTGTCCCACACACTGTCTGTGATCCATCCCTCACTCTCTTCACCAGTATCACCACAACGCCTGTCCCACACACTGTCTGTGATCCATCCCTCACTCTCTTCACCAGTATCACCACAACGCCTGTCCCACACACTGTCTGTGATCCATCCCTCACTCTCTTCACCAGTATCACCACAACGTCAGTCCCACACACTGTCTGTGATCCATCCCTCACTCTCTTCACCAGTATCACCACAACGCCTGTCCCACACACTGTCTGTGATCCATCCCTCACTCTCTTCACCAGTATCACCACAACGTCAGTCCCACACACTGTCTGTGATCCATCCCTCACTCTCTTCACCAGTATCACCACAACGCCTGTCCCACACACTGTCTGTGATCCATCCCTCACTCTCTTCACCAGTATCACCACAACGTCAGTCCCACACACTTTCAACCTCGTGACCCTGTTGCTGCCGTGGCAGCCAGCAGCTATGTCACAGAGAATGCTCCATGAATTGCCACCAGCAGCTTTTCTGTCTGTATTGCACGTGCTGACTGCACTGATACCGTGTTCCTTTCACTTTGCACAGAATCTGACTTGTCAGAGTCCACCTTCTTCACCCGGTTCGAAACTTTGGCTGACCAGCGCACGCAGAGCCGGGACACCAGAGGCATTACGTCACTACTTGCAGCACCGCAGAAACAGCGTTCTGGAAGCTGATTGGTGGAATAATAGTTTAGCTAGGTTACACAGTCACGCGTTTTTTGCTGATTTTTTTTCTCTTTTTTTAATTTTTTTATTTCCCTTCTTTTTTCTCGCCTTGTGTCGAGTTTTGTGTGATGCACATGTATGCTCAGTATTATGCTTGCATTTTGGTTTTTTTTGTTTTGGAATGTACGCGTGCTTCTTTCTGTGAGCGTGTGAAAAATGCATTGGCTTCAGTGTGCTAATCGTGACTTCTTTTCTTTTTGGGGGGTGTTTTTCTGCCGGATTTGTTTAAATCTCTTGACGGCTTAAATGCTTTGTCATCTGTAAGACTACCGTTCATTTGTCATTTGTAACTAAGGCTACTGCTACACAGCAGCCACGTGACCAGCGGTAGCCAACCACACCACAGGTTAAGTGAATGCAGTGTTTTTCGTCCGGATTTGTTATCTCTTGATGGGATAACGACCCCTTTTTAAACAACGAAAAGGCAGATGTGAATGTTGATTTTTAAAAATTTATTTTGCATGCTGTATAAATCGATGTAACAATATTGTATGCTGGATTAAATACACGGCCTTTTTTTCCTTTTTTTCTTTCTTTCTTTTTTCTTTAATTTTTTCGTATCTTTGTATGCCAATCTTACTTCTGCTTTCTCGATCACTGGATGTGCAAAGTTGGACTTGCTCATAATGTGAAAAATAGGGCATTCGTGTTGTGTATTGGACTTGTGCATTGCTTTGGTTGTGAGACGGCTGTACATATATAGTCATGGCTGGATTTATGATGTATACGGCTGGAGGAATAGTTATGTTGAAAATATTTCTTAAAACAGTGAATATGAACAGATGAAAATACCACGTTGAACATGAACAGATGAAAATGATTTTCTAAACCAGTTTGTGCTTTAATCGGACTTTGTCGGTGTTGTTAAGCAATCTGCCATGAAATGTATCATGTGTTCACAAATAATGTATGTATGTTCTTCTTTTTCCCCCTTTTTTTCTCTCCTTTTTTTGTTTTGTTTTTTGCATAACGATTTTATGCCTGCAGCGACTGTGCATTCTGAATATCTGTTTACAATGGCAATGTATTTCTCTGTTGTAAATATGAATGGACTGAAACAAGAAACGTTTGATATTACTAGCTGAAACCTTTAAAGTACATTTACTTTAAAGTACATTTAAGATTTTAAATATTTTTTTTAATGTGTCAGACTCGTGTCCTTGATATGTAAATAGCCAGAGCTGACAAGTAATTTAAAAACCTGCACACCTGCACTGGTTTCTGTCTAGCTCGCTTTTGCTAGTGAACTGGGATGAATGACTGTGAGAATGTAACATAACGGTTCCAGATAATGAGGACAGACCTCCGAACACCACACAGGAAGTTCGGGAGGCGACGGGCGTGGTGGGACAGTTGCAGCAAACCGAAGCCCAGGACATGCCGTCCGCCAGAGAGTTCAAGTCCCCCGAGACCCTCACTTCCGGTGACCTCATGCAGGAAGCGGAAGTGACGTGCGGCTGTCCTGCGGCGCCGCCACGGCGACCCCCGCCCCCTCCCCCCGTCCCGCTGGAAATGCTGCAGAGGATGTTTCCCGGCCGGGACATCAAGCAAGAGATGCTGCTGTCGCGAAAAGGCTTCTGCAAGTGGGTCAAAAAAGAGCTGAAAGATTTGCTGGCAAAAGACTCGGCTCGGACGGTCGCCCCAGAACAACCCCAAGAAAGCCCAAGAAAACCAGCCTCTCCTCCACCACCATCACAACTACCAACATCACCATCACCACAAACGCGGCAAAAGCAGGGAAGAGAAAACCAACCTTCTCATTCTCCGTCGACGAAATCGAAAAAAGATCACTCCCGGAAACCGCCCGCAGCAAAGACGAAGGACAAGACGATGAGAGTGAAGGTGATAGATCTGATGAAGAACTGGAAGCCTCTGACGGACTTCACGGACCCGCGGCCAGCACCGGACGATTCCAAAAGCGAGAAAGGGGACAGTTACGCGGAGAAGGCCCTGAACGAAAAGGAGATCGTTCGTCAGTTCGCCATGGAGTTCACCAGACCCCGGACCAGGTCGGCTGGTGCTGTCCATTTCGTAGCCGGCACGGTTAGCATGGTGATGACGTGCGCTTCCGGAGTTTTTCTGGTTTTTGTGGTCGTCTCCTTTCTTTGAGGCAGGGGGAAGACAGTGAAAGATTTGGGGTTTCGTTTCTCAACGCTGTTTTACTAGATATGCAGCTTCTGTTTAAAAAATAAATAAATATATATATATAAAAACGGGGGGGGGGGGGGGGGGGGGAAACAGAAGAAAGAAAAAGCTGCGCCGTTTTTCCATTTCAAGGATATGTTTTCGTCACTTTTCAGCAGTACACATGAATTATGAGGTGTGTGTGTGTTTGCGTGCATGCGCGAGTGTGTGTGTATGCGTGCGGACACGTGTGCGTGCGTGCGTGTGTGTATGTGTGTGTGTAAAACCTCTCTCGCAGGCGTTTGTGCCTAAACCTTCATAAAGCTTATTCTCTCTCTCTCTCTCTCTCTCTCTCTCTCTCTCTCTCTCTCTCTCTCTCTCCCTCTCCCCCCCCCCTCTCTCTCTCTCTCTCTCCTCTTCATCCTCCCTCATCCCCCAGTGCTTTGATCATCAGCTTTTTCACGAGTTCAGCACTTCTTTGCTCAACTCTCCCACAGAAGTTGAACAGCAAAGTTCAAACTGTGTGTGTGTGTGTGTGTGTGTGTGTGTGTGTGTGTGTGTGTGTGTGTGTGTGTGTGTGTGTGTGTGTGCGAATTATGCAACTAATTACCTCAAAGCCAATAGTGCGGGGGAGGGTGGCGGTGGCGGAGAGGCTTGTTTTGTTTCTGTCTTGATGTCGTGTTTTCTTGAGATAATGGTGATTAGTGGGTGTCGACGATCTCTCTGTCTCTCTGTCTCTGTCTCTGTCTGTCTCTCTGTCTCTGTCTCTCTCTCGCATCTAAAAGTAAAATTAATATCGCTATTGACAGCTGGACTTCATAATTGGAAGACTGGAGAAGAATATTGAAAAACGAAAGTGGCGAGTAAAGTTGGATTGTTTCAAAAAGTTACTGTTGACCTCAGTGGCGGAAGAGGAAATGCTCCATGAAAGGTTACCTTCGTCATTATGTTGGAGTCAATGTTCCTTATGTACACACGTTCCCATCTAATAAACCTGTTTTAATACTTTCCTGTTTTTTGCTTTGTGTGTGTGTGTGTGTGTGTGTGTGTGTGTGTGCGTTTTCTCGACTTTTTTCTTTTTCTTTTTCTTCTCATGTTGAATGTCTAAATAGGTTGATGATCGTGAGAGCAACAAGGCTCGCCTCCCCCCCCACCCCCCCCCAACACACACACACGCGTGCACGTACAGGACAAGGGAGGGCATTGCGGCTGAAATCACCTCATTTGTTGTTATGCCGAAGGGGATGTTATCTCCCTTTATACAATACCTTAATCTCTGTGCACAGAAATCTGTCTTCCTGGCTCAGAAACATTTACTGGAAACATTCAATAAATATTGCAATAAAGCGTTCCACAGTTCAGTTATCTCTTACAGTTCACAATTACACTGTAGACACCTTTCTTTTCAAAGCATGTATAGTCTGCGAAGGAGACAACACCTTTTTTTTTTTTTTTTAATAGTTTTTTTCTCTCTCTTTGCTTTTGTTCTTTTTCTTTCCTTCAGTAAATATTGGACAATGCAATAATCTTTAAAATTTCAGAATTCCGCTTTCGATACCTACCTTTCCAAAATTATAAACCATAATGATAAGAATAATGACTCTTTATGGAACTATTTCTTGTAAGAGCCCGGGGCGTTTTCAAAGACCTACAGATGTACGCAATTTATCACACACACACACACACACACACACACACACACACACACACACACACACAGAGGCAAAAACCAGACCCTTACCGAAAACAGCGCATGTAGCTTATGCCGGTCCAACGTACACTGTAATTAAAGTATTGACCCAGATTTAGCCGCTGACAGCTAAAACATAACAAGGTCAAAGTCCTGAGTTATAATTCCTAGACAGCCATCCAGACTTTGCTTTGTGCTTGCTCATCGAAACCCAGCCAGGCATTAATTCTTTTGCGCCATGCTTTAACTACAGTCAATCTACACACCCGCAACACCACAAACACTGAACATTCTCGTCTTCATGTGCACAAAAACCACAGAGCTACAAGACTGAACATTCTCGTCTTCGCGTGCACGAAAACCACAGAGCT
>JABMCL010002558.1:120000-122500 GCA_018857735.1 Alviniconcha marisindica | reverse complement strand
GTTCCACGACTCTCTTGTGCGATCGCCATGATCTAACCGTACTGGGTGTAAAACGCCAAGTTACGTACTTACCCTCTTGCGAGAAACACGGGTCAATTTGACCCGGGTAAGGCCACGTAGAGCAGCCGCAAGACTGATCGAGCGGCGCTACCCTTTCCTGCCAGAGTGTGCAGTATTTTCGCGTGTCCAAACAGTGGTGTGGCTGCCAGTGTGTGGGATTTTCAACGTGCTGGACGCCGAAAAGAACAATCCCTTGCCGCACCGAGGAATCGGACTCGGGTTCAATTCAGCAAATAGACGATTTCCGGAAATAACAGGCGAAAATAATTTGACAGTGTTTTCTTACTCCGGGAGAGTGAAGTCCCTTGAATGGAGGCGGCAGCGGAGAAGAGCCGATCTGCGACAGTTTTAGATCTTCAGGCATGGACCTGTTATAATTTATACTAGACTACCAGCTGGGGGAACCCTATCCGATCTGCATGTTCCCCACGAACAGTGAGTGTTTGATCGGCATTTCTGATGCCTTTTCTGCCTTTTGTTTACGGGTATCCGTCATCTTCCCCACGTGCTCACTGTACCCCCAACAAAAGCGTTCCTACTCTGCGCTACACCAGTAAGTAAGTAAACGTGGTGCTTAACGTCCACAGAAACCATAAGGCTTATTAGGGACGGGAAAGCGCTACACCCGCAGGCATGGACCTATATAAGTAAGTAAACATGGTGCTTAATGTCATGGTTCAGGAGCTGTGTGAGTTTACGGGACGTCCTGCTGTCCGTCCTAACGAGCTTCTACTCTGGTACTCCGTGAGTAAGATAAACGTGGTGCTTAGTCACAAACTCCATAATATGTCAAGCTACATCGCATGGACATAAGTAAGTAAACATGGTGCTTAATGTCCATGTGAGCCGGTTTGGCCTAGCGGTAAGGCGGTAGGCTGGTAAGCGGAAGGACCTCGGTTCGATACCGCTTCGGCTCTCCTTTCTCTTCAAAAAGGTTGTGGTTTGTGGACACTGTCTTGGACTTTGTCCATCGCTTCCTACTGAAACATTAAAATGGCTCTTATCGCTACCCATCTTAATGCAGGAATCATTCTGGTGGTGACAGTGTAGCGATAGGTATATAATCTCCCTCTTCCCCCACCTCCATACCTCCCCCCCCCCCTTCTCCCCGTCCCTAATAAGCCTCACGGTTTCTCTGGACGTTAAGCACCATGTTTACTGCTCACGCCATGAGGCCTATATTGAAGGTGCTTAATGTCCTCAATGTCGTACATTAGGGCAGTGTGACCATCCGAAGCACGGTTTATTCTGTCCGACCGAACTCTGCATCGGACATGACTCTCACACAAACTCTGATGAGGCCTATATTGCAGGCATGGACCTATATATGCAGGTCCATGCCCGTAGGCACTTACAGAGTGCAGTCCCTCGGATTTCCGAAGAGCGACTGGGCTTTCGGTCCGACGCGCTACCCACTGAGCCATAATCTCCCCCTTCTCTTAGGCTACGAGAGAGTCAGAGCTCAGGAGCTGTGTGAAAAGTGAGGTGGGTCTGGGCTTTCATCCCCAACCCCATTCTTTCCCCGTCCTTAACAAGCCATATGGTTTCTGTGGACGTAAAGCACCATTCTTCTTCTTCTTCTTCTTCTTTGTGTTACGCAGCCACTTTCCAATGAACAAAAAGCTGCTCGGAGATTTTGCTGCCCTTTTGAGGGGTATGCAGAGTCCTATACAGTGGTATAATGAAAAGAAACCAAAAACAAAAAAGGGAAAGAAAGGGAGAAAGAAAGAAAGGAACAAAAACAAAAAACAAAAAGTTGACAGGAGAGTGGGCGCTGTGTATTAACTACTTTGGGGTATCCGGCTAGACCAGTCCGGCTACCGTAGCGGTCCCCGGGGACTGAACCCCGACCGGCACAGCTCCAGCCTTCACTTACCCCCTTTTCGTTAATACATGAAAGAAAGAAGACAAATAGTGTCGTAACCACTAGGCCGCGCCGGGTCCCGTCCCAGGCTATGTCAACGAGTTTAACTTTAATAGCTGTCCATCTGACGCCACCCTTCCCACTCCCTACACTAAGAAAACAGGAGGGCGGGGATCACTGGTCCCACTTAACTAGAGAAGGGTGTGTGTCCATTTACTTCAGAGCTCAGGAGCTGTGTGAAAGTCGAGGTGGACGTCCTGGGCCTAATAGTCCGTACGGTCCCTGTGGTCGTACAGCAGTATTAAACGAACGAGCGAGCGTGTCCATTTGCGTGTCCATTTGAACCGCCTGACTTCAGTGACACTCACATTACACCCAGTTCCTTGGACAGCCTTGTTGTGACTGGTACAGGGTGCAGTTAGGCAGGCAGAGCGGTCATTTCAGCAGTAAAAAAAAAAAAAAAAAACAAAACCGGACAGGCCGGGAAGGGAGAGAACCAAAACTGCGCGAGGGAGAGAACCCAAACTACGCAAAGGTCACGCGCACTGACCCGGAATAGTATTCACAAGTTTCCTG
>JABMCL010002558.1:90000-112500 GCA_018857735.1 Alviniconcha marisindica | reverse complement strand
AACACACCACATTTCTGGGCTAGTGCGTTGGTTCATGACCATTAAAATTGCCTGGTGGACCAGCAGAACTCTCCCTCTCTCTCTGCTTCCCCCTCCCCAACCCCCCCCCCCCCCCCCCCCCCCCCCCCCCCCCCCCCCCCCGCGCCCCACCCCCCTCCTTCATTTGTGGTTTACTTTTATGAGGACCAGTTAATATCGCGGGGAGACCAGTCACCCAGTGAAAAATTTCAGGGAATTTCTAACCCTGCATTGATTGATGACGGATTCATGTTTCCACTGATTGATCCATTGATCCATTTGTGATGAAAAAACACTGTCCATGCACCACGGCGACAAGGCTGTCTTTCCACGGAACCACCACCGACCCGACCAGGCCCCCGAAAAAGGGCATGGGTGCGAGAGACAGAGAGAGAGAGAGAGAGAGAGAGACTCCAGCCAAGCCGGGCTGTCTGTCCCCGCAGTCGGCAGTCACTCAGTCGTACAGCGCGGCAGTGGTTCACACTGCAGTAAGCATTCTTTGCCGCACTATACCTGGCTGCGTTACGGCACGAAGCGTACTAGTGTGGGCCTTCGTTTTCTCTCTGTGTACACCCACCACCAACCACCCTGTGTGTGTCTGTGTGCGTGTGTGTGTGTGTCGGGTCCACGGTGTCCCGTATCGCCTCCACTCCGCTCTGGACGATTTTGTTCCTTCCCTTCGCTCTCACGTCTCGTGTGTTCATTGCTCGTGACTGACCCGTCAGCGCCGCTCGACCCTCGGTTGACAACTACGGCTACACGTCAAAACTGCCCCGAAATACCTGCGGAGTATCTGTTTTCCACATAAAGGGAGTTCGTTTCTCTGTACAAGGAGCTTTCCACCCGGCTAGAGGTTTCGCAAGTGTTGGCCAAGGCTGCGTGTGACGCCTCGTGGGCAGTTTTCGGGATTACGTAGCTGCGGCACGGTACGTTTGACCGGAGGAATTTTGTTTAGCCCAAAGTGTGGACACGCGTGGTTTTGTTGTTTTGTGCTGTGCTGTGCTGTGCTGTGCAGTCTTTCCTGCTAGAAACTTGCAAGGCTTTCGAGACTGTACCTGCTGTTCGTGCGTGACGCTGTGTGAGGGCTGCAGACTTGGGATCAGCGGTGGCGCTTACTGCGCTGTGTGTTTTGGGGAGTGGTTTCGCCGCTTCGGTCGGCGTTCAGCGAAAGGTCTTCGGTCTTCCACAGTGTTGTTGCGTTTTGGGCTAATTGCTTCAAACTGTTGCTGAACGTATTTTTCACCCCCTAGATTCCAGACGGTTGGAAAAAGTTTGGATTTCATCCCAGGAACTGGCCTGAGTGAAGACTGCCGACTGTTCACTACCAGGGATTATTGAACCCAGCGACGACCCTTCTCCCTTAATTTATTTTCAACGGAGCGGTTATCGGTGTCAGAGAATTCCTGGACATTCCGATCTGCCACCCGGTTCCGGTGTTCGGCTGTATCGACAGGTGAAAACCTCGCGTCCACCGGGTCTGACGGGCGAGGTGAGATTACTTCGTCAAACATGAGCCTGTGGAGGTGGAGAGAGACTTAACGTTTGCTCAGCGATAAGATAGAAGTAGCCGGCAGGTAAAGTAGCGCGGGGTTTAAGTGCCAAGTGAGCAGCGTTCAGCGCGACCAGGTCCAGGGCCAGGGCCACTCTGGGAGAGCCCCCTGGGGTCGCAGTCTGCAGATTCCCCCCCCCTGAAAACCTTGTGTGCGCAGCAGCAGGCTCCCCTCAACAGCAGCCACCATGGTGCAAGAGAAGGATGAGATGGTCCGGAAGCGGGTGCTGTACATCGGCAGCGCCGTGCCCATCGAGACGGCGGAAGGGCTGGACGGGGTGCAGAAGCCCCTCCTGGAGCGCTACCCGGTCGACGACGACAACAACATCGAGGGCATCCTCTCCTACATCTCCATCCTGCCCAGCGGCATCACCCTGCAGTACGTCAGCGACCCCAGCCGCATCCTCTTCTTCCCCATCTCCTCGCTGACGCTGTGCGCCGCCGTGCGGTGCGTCACCACCGTCAACGCCACGACGGGCGAGAAGACGGCCCGCTTCGTGTCGCTCAGCTCGCCCGTGGCCGGGGGCTCCAACAGCAAGCGGCCCGCCATCTTCACCACCATCACGCGGCGCACGGAGGGCCGCAAGGTGCTGGAGTGCCACGGCTTCATCTGCGCCTCCTCCAAGGACGCCCTGGAGCTCGTGCAGTTCACCTCCTTCGCCGACCGCCTCAACAAAGGCCGCGTCAACGGCGCCATGCCCCCGGCCGGCACCAGCTTCCACCTGGAGTCGGCCCCCTCCCTGGCGACCCCGCGCAGCGGCTTCGAGTCCAACACGCTCAGGTCCACCACCACAGCGGCGGCGGCCTCCTCTTCCAGCGGGGTGGCGGCCGCGGCCTCTCCACCCGTGGCGGGGCCGGAGGGCGAGCACCCCGTGCGGCTCGTGGCGGGCGACACGGCGAGCCAGCGGGTGGCCCCGGAGTTCTACGAGCCGCCGCCCCAGCACGGCTACTTCTACAAGACGAAGGACTCGCAGATCAAGACCTACACCGTGGAGCGCGTGGTGGAGGGCGAGGCGGAGCGCCTGCGCGCCATCTCGCCCAACGCCGCCCCCACCCTGCCCCGCGGCGCTGGCGCCGGGCCCTTCCCCCTGGACAGGAGGTCCATGTACGTCGGGGGAGTTCCTCCTCCTCCTCCTCCAGGGCCTCCTCCTCAGGGCCCTCCTCCTCAGATCGCCTCGGGCGCCATGACGCTGCCGCACCACCCCCAGGGCCGCACCTTCATCCCCGTCCGGGCGGTGCCCCCGCCCCACCCCGGAGGCCCCTCCCTCACCCTCGTCAGGCCTCGCTTCTTCTCGCCCCCGCCCCCCATGCTGCGGCCCCGCCCCGTGCCCTTCCCGCAAAGCCACGTCATGGCGCGCGACCCTTACGTCTTCCTCCCGCCGCCGCCCAACATCATCGACGCGCCTTACGTCATCCGGCGCCGCCCGCCCAGACGCGGCGGCTCCGACTCCTCATCGCGCGGCTCGTCGGGGTCGTCGTCGCCGCCGGGGTCCCCGCGGGCCATGAACGGACGGCGGGCGGTCAACGGCGACGGCGGAGGCGGCGCCGGCGCCGGCGGCGACGGGTCCAGCGACGTCAGCTCCAGGCCTCGCACGCCGCCTACGGACTACGAGCGGGGCCCGCGCGTCAGCCGGAAAGAGCAGTTCGACCGCAGCCAGCGCTACCTTCGTGAGGTCAACGGCGGGCCCATGATGAACTACGGAACCATGCCGCCGGGCGTCGTCGGGGGGCCCCCTTCCATGGCCGCCCACCCGTACGACTTCTACGTCTACCCGCCGCCGCCGCGCTACCCGTACGCCGCCGGGTACCCGCCCTACATGATGGAGCGGGCGAGGTCCGTGCCGCCGCCGGCCGGCCGCGGCAAGTCCAAGGAGCGCGGCAAGAAGAGCCACCGCAAGGCCAAGAAGGACAAGAAGAAGTCCGGCAAGCGCGTGTACGGCGTGCCCAGCGACATCTCCACCGACAGCGTGGGCTACACCTCGGAGGTGGGGCCGGGCGGCGAGTACCCGCGGATGCCCCGGGACTTCCGGCGCTTCGAGAACCAGTTCAAGCACGAGCGCGCCTTCTCCAAGAGCCTGGCCGAGGAGTTTCGCGGCGGGCCCACCGACAACCCCGGCAACGCCTACTCCCTCAACGAGCACATGGCGCAGCGAGGGGCCGGGGCCGACGCCGACTTCAACCTCTACTGAGAGTCACCACCACCACCAGCAGCAGCAGCAGCAGCACCACCACCACCACCACCACCACCGCCACCAACAGGGAGATTCTGCCTGGAGGCTGGAGAAGAAGAAAGGTGAGGAAGATGAGGAGGAGGAGGAGCAGCGCGTTAGGATTGACTTCGTGCAGCCGGATTGAATGAATGCCTCCATCGTCGATCTTTTCTCTGCCCCCCCCAAACTTACCCCTACCCTCACGCTCACCTTCCTGGGTCGATCTCGTCCCTGGGATGACCCTGTGCAGTTGACTGGACGTTAGAATCCAAGAACTCACTCACTCATGGGTTGATCAGCAGACAAGTAACAGATGGTGTGGCGAGGTAGCAGATGGTGTTTCAAAGTAGCCGATGACGCGGCAACGTAACAGATGATGTGGAAAAGTAACAGCTGATGTGGATGATGTAACAGAATGTGGCAGTGCAACAGGTGACGTGGCGAAGTAGCAGAGAATGTGGCAAGGTAAATAAGGATGATGTGGCCGTGTGTAATGTTGCAGGGTAACGTGTACTGTGGCAGGGTAACAGATGATGTGGCGGGGTAATAGACAATGTGGCGAAGGAGCAGACAATGTGGCAGTGTAAAAGAATGGGGTGGCAAAGGTAACAGACGGTGTGGCAAAGTAAAACAGATAACGTGGCAAGATTCGAGCAACAACAACAACAAAAGTGTCACGGTAACAGGTGATCTGGCAAGCGTAAGAAAAGCGTCATAGTAACAGGTGTGGCAAGAGTTAATAGATAGTGTGGTAATTATTTCCTCGGGCAGAGAGAGAAAGTGAGTGAGTAACATATGGTGTGGCAAGAGTTAACAGATGGTGTGGCAAGAGTTAACAGTGTGGCACGAGTTAAATAATGTGGCAAGAGTTATAATGTGGAAAGAGTTTGCCAGTGATGTGGCAAGAGTTAACAGATGGTGTGGCAAGAGTTGACAGGTAATGTGGCAAGAGCTAACAGATAGTGTTTCAAGAGCTAACAGATAATGTGGCAAGAGTTAACAGAGAATGTGGCAGGGTAAGCAGAAAAAGTGGGTCAGTGAGACGCGGAATGTGTCTCGATGTGGGCAGATCGGTTTAACGAACATCACGTGCTGGCGTGCTTCTTTTGCCAGCCTTGGTCAGTGGGAACCGACTGGAAGGGCCAGCAGAAAACTGGCCTCAGTGTGTGTAGAGGAACTTGTCTCAGACTTGACCCCCTCTCGCTTAATCGAGATGACCTTGGAAAAGAGAAGCGAGCTCGGTTTGTAAGCTCGCAGCGAGAGGTGTTCTCAGTGCGCTGTTTGATAAAGGACTTCTCACACGGTGCTGGTACTACTAATTTTGATAAAGGACCATTCACACGGACGGTGACCTACTTCAAGCTTGTCGGTACGGCGAGCAAAAGCACTGGCGTCAGTCAGCTGGGAGTGCTGTACACACTGTTCCCTCAATACGGAACCACGAAGTGCCTGCTCGTGGATTTTTTCCCCAGGGACTGGACGGATCCGTTGACAAACTCGCGAGAGTTCACGTGGAGTATCTCGTGCTGCGAATTGATACGACGTGTTTGTCTGCTAATGGATTTCAGCGCGCCTCTGTGAATGGCCTTCGATCCCTCTTCAGTCGGCATCGCCAGAAGCCTTTCTGGGACTGAGTGCACAGTGAAGCGAGCGGCTTGAGGCTCGGCGGTACTACTTTTTCGGTGTCCTTTCAGTCCTGGAAATTATTTCCGCAGGCGGAGAGAGAGAGAGAGAGAGAGAGAGAGAGAGAGAGAGAGAGAGAGAGAGGGGTGAGTGAGTAACAGCTTCGGTCTCTTGGCCGTTTTAGAGTGTTTCCTTTGTAAACAGACGACTGTCACTGGGGCAAAGCTGCTCCTTGCCTATTGTGACGGTGATGTGTTTTGATAGCAGGAAGAAGAGAAAAAGAGAGAGAGAGAGAGAGAAAAAAAAGAAAAGAAAAGGAGGTTAGTGAATAGCCAAATGTTTCAGCCCTGTTGTGTAGGGCAGACAGACAGACGGGGTGAGGTGGGAGTAAAAAGCCACAACAGGTGCTGGAGACTTTTTTTTTTTTTTTTTTTAAGACAGCGTTCCACTTCCGTTTTCCTCAGTGTGCGTACAGGGCGTGATGTTTCGCGGACAGTCCTAGCTGTCATCCTCCGGAGACCCTGCACGGTTGGCAGGAGGTTCAAATCCAATTACTGACTGACCAACTAACTGGATAGAAGTGAGTCGTTTGTGGCTGGTTGGTTGGGCCATTCATTCCTTGCTCGACCAAAAGCGACTCGTGACGACACCAGCTGTGACCGTAGTTCTGGGAAACTCGGATTGTCGAAAGAGAAGTACTTCAATAGTCATCTTTCTAGATGTACTGTGACGCAATTTTTTTCTTCTGAGTGTTATGATTATTGAAAGTGTTTTGCGAAGTTTGTTGTGCCTGCAAAGATACGTGACTGTGGAAGTCACTGTGTCACACACACACACACACACACACACACACACACACACACACACACACACACACACACACACACACACACACACACACACACACACACACACACACACACACACACACACACACACACACACACACACACGCACACAGTACAACACCGCGCGTGAGCGCGTGCACACACACACACGCACTCACTACCTCTCTCTTTGTTAGTATATAATAATCACTTGTGCTTTGATACAGTTGTTAATGATGCAGCTACCGATCACGCCTTCTCTGTTGTCTACTTGGGCACAGAACTGGATGAATGTCAAGTTAGACGTAATTACGGGGACACATTTTTTGACTTAAACAAGGATGCATGTATCTGTTTCGATAATGAGTATGCAGTATATATACTTTTTTTAAAAAAAAAAAAAGAGAGCAAAAAAACAAAACAAAAACACAACAAAACAAAAACAAAAAAACAAAACAAACAAACTTGCCCGCAGTGTATACTGTCCATGTGTTGAGTTGATCCAGCAACTCTGGGTAAAAAACACACCAAATGTTTACAAACACACGCACGCACACACACACACACACACACACACACACACACACACACACACACACACACAAAAGCGAGCAAAGCATGTTCAGTATAGCTGAAGCTTCCAAGTATGTATTGTATTGGTTTCACGTAACATCGCCAGATTGAGTAAAATCACATAGCAGTATCATAGTCGTCATTACTGTTATCATAGACGTTATCATTGTAATCATGGACGTACGTTATCATTATGATCATCGATGCTGTTGGCAAAATGTCCTTGTATCACAGCTTTCCCGTGCTTGGAACTACTGCAAAGGCGCGTGTGTTACGGTAGTTGACTAAATCAGTGTCAAAAATTACTACGAAGCGGAAGGTCCGGAATTAAGACAACATCCATGAGTCGGATACCATGCTGTACATCAGAACATTTATTCCCAAACTCTTGCGTGTTTATGTGTTAGCGGGTGCTGTTTGGAATCTGCACATTAACGCTATTGCAGCAAAATCGTGGACATCGTCTTATGGGGAGCCTACACACACATTAAAATCAGCGAAGGGAAGTAACCGACAGAGGCTCGATTGACGGTCACGTGACTAACAAGGCCCACAATGGGCGAGGCCTGGGTCGGTGTCTACGATGCCCACCACCTGGCTGGCAAGCAGACACACACACACACACACACACACACACACGAAGTCGGTAACCGCCACAGTGGCCAAAACTGACAATCCGACCTCGCTTTCGATCTCGTGACCCGTCGTGACCTAGCTCATTTAGAAAGACTCCATGTCACTGCTGTGCACCAATCTCGCTTTCGATCTCGTGACCCGTCGTGACCTAGCTCAATAAGAAAGACTCCATGTCAACGCTGTGCACCAGTCTCGCTTTCGATCTCGTGACCCGTCGTGACCTAGCTCATTAAGAAAGACTCCATGTCAACGCTGTGCACCAGTCTCGCTTTCGATCTCGTGACCCGTCGTGACCTAGCTCATTAAGAATGGTGCTTTACTTAGGTTTTACGTGACATGTGAAAACACAGTGTGAAAATAGCAGCTTCGGAGTCTAAGGTAACTCGGCCCTCAGTCGATGCAGATACGTGACATACGTGTCTCGGATTGGAATACTAATTACTATCGTGTGAAAATTTGCTTGGGGGTTAAAGCTTTTCGATTATTGTCTCATAATTATTATGTGCGAGCGAAACCCTTCTGTTCTAATCTCCGTTAAAAGTGACTTTTTTCTTCTTCTTCGTGTATTGACTGTGAGACGTAGACGCCTTCTCCTCCTTCCCCCGCCTCCTCCCCGTTATGCTGATGCCAAACGCGGGTGTGTGTGTGTGTGTGTGTGTGTGTGTGTGCCCCTCTGTCTTCCTGTGTGTGTGTGTGTGTGTTTGTGTTTGTGTGTGCACTTTGTAAAGCGGCGTACGGTTTATGGTTGGTTTAGCTGGAAAGGGTAATCTACTTTGAAATGTATGTCTACACATACTGATAGCTTATTGTAGTGTGGTTTGGGTCTGCCCCCCCCCCCCCTCCACTCTTTCCCCCTCTTCGGCCAGTTAATGTTAACTAATTGACTGAATGGTTGTTTGGGCATTGTACATGTTCTTCTTTGGCTCTTTGAACTTGTCTTGGAATGTCTCGAAGATCTGCAAGGATTCACGATATATTTGGTCTCACAGCCAGAAATCTAATGTCTTTTCTCGCAAAGATTTGTGATTTGACTGCTCTCTCTCTCTCTCTCTCTCTCTCTCTCTCTCTCTCTCTCTCTCTCTCTCTCTCTCTCTCTCTCTCGCGTCTTTTTTTAATTTTATTTTTTACTCCAAAAGGACATTCACGTGAAATTATGCACGTTTTGTGCGATTGGTTTGTTTCGAAGATGCTGTTTTAGTTTTGGCGTGTGTGTGTGTGTGTTTGTATGCATGCCAGGGCGCGCGCGCGCGCGCGCGCGTGTGTGTGTGTTCTCACGGTCTCATTCGAAAGCGGGACAGTTGGAATCTTTCGAGTACTTCGGTCTCGGACCCATGAAGACTGACATTTTAGTAACTGACAGTTTAACAACTGTCCTGTCTGCTGGCGGTCTTTCTTCTTGCTTCTTCAGTATTCTCAGCCCTATCTGGATATATTATGTTCACTACAGGTTAGCCTCCATGGTGTGCCCACGTCGTGACTGCTTCGCTTGTCACTGAATCTTTTATCAACTTTCCCTTCCCCTTCTCTCGGAATCTTTATCAACCTTCCCTTCCCCTTGTCTCAGAATCTTTATCAACCTTCCCTTCCCCTTGTCTCAGAATCGTTATCAACTTTCCCTTCCTCTTGTCTCTGAATCTTTATCAACCTTCCCTTCCCCTTCTCTCGGAATCTTTATCAACTTTCCCTTCCCCTTGTCTCTGAATCTTTATCAACCTTCCCTTCCCCTTGTCTCAGAATCTTTATCAACCTTCCCTTCCTCTTGTCTCTGAATCTTTATCAACCTTCCCTTCCTCTTGTCTCTGAATCTTTATCAACCTTCCCTTCCTCTTGTCTCTGAATTTTTATCAACTTTCCCTTCCCCTTGTCTCTGAATCGTTATCAACCTTCCCTTCCCCTTGTCTCTGAATCGTTATCAACCTTCCCTTCCCCTTGTTTCTGAATCGTTATCAACTTTCGCTTGCCCTTGTTTCTGAATCGTTATCAACTTTCGCTTGCCCTTGTTTCTGAATCGTTATCAACTTTCGCTTGCCCTTGTTTCTGAATCGTTATCAACTTTCGCTTGCCTTTCTTTCTGAATCGTTATCAACTTTCGCATGCCCTTGTTTCTGAATCGTTATCAACTTTCGCTTGCCCTTGTTTCTGAATCGTTATCAACCTTCCCATCCCCTTGTCACTGAATCTTTTATCAACTTTTTCTTCCCCTTGCTTCTCTTTCGCTTTCTTCTTCTTCTGGTCGTTCTCTGCCCGCACGCTCTACCCGGTCGGCTGGGCTTGGTGCAACCCAACCTGTCCTTTAAGGCCGGGGAGTTATTTATCTGTATGCTGTTGTATAGTTTCCAGTCTGCACCCGATCTAAGGGTACCCAGCTAGGCCATCCCAGTCTCGGCGGGTGGCAGACATTTGAGATGGTGTCATGAGCTCTCTCTCTCTCTCTCTCTCTCTCTCTCTCTCTCTCTCTCTCTCTCTCTCTCTCTCTCTCTCTCTCTCTCTCTCACTCTCTCTCTCTCTCTACAATACAATACAACTTTATTGTCTCTGTGTAGAGAAATTTGCGTTCTGGCTCGTCATTTACATAAAAGCATTCAATAAAATTAACAATAAAACATCAACAACTCAATGAAACACGGAGCTAAAAACCGCTCAAATACAAGGAAAATAGTTAACAATAACAATGTACACACACACACACACACACACACACGCACGCACGCACAGGTAAACCTTTATCCTTGTGTAATAAAGTTCAGTCAATCAATCAATCAATCTCTCTCTCTCTCTCTCTCTCTCTTTCTCTCTCTCTCTCTCTCTCTCTCTCTCTCTCTCTCTCTCTCTCTCTCTCTCTCTCTCTCTCTATATATATATATATATATAACATACAGTCTCCTCTAGTAGTTAAAAAAAATATTAATGAAGATGAGACGAGAAAGGGGTAAGGAATATCCAAATTTTCGCCCACACTCGGGGACTGGGCGGGGGAATGAGAACTAATACTGTAACAGTGGTGAGGGTGAACGAATGATAATTATGGAATGACTGACTCAGTGAATAATTATGAGCACACTTGTAAGCTCCGTACTCACATTCATCATGGAATACGTTTTCATGTGCTATTCTCGATAATGACAATAATAATGTATTTGTTTTTACGAAGCTCGAACCTCTGACCTCGAACACAAGACCTTTGCGCGGTGTACAGGACTGAAATAGCTGGGCTGTAAACTGCAGTCGCGCCGTGTGGAGGACCCCTATACAGCATTCATAATCCCACTTGGATTCCGGTCCGGATCGGTGGCGTCACGGGAACCATCACGTGGTGACGGAATGGAAGAAGGGGGTGGGGATTAGGGGTGGGGTTGTGTGGAGGTGTGGGGGGTGGGGAGAGAGGCAATGGACAAGATGTATATCTTCGTGTCAGCAATATATTCATGCTGTCCTTTCTGGATTCATGCTCTACCACCCCTCTCCATCCCTGATTTCATCCCCCCACTTACACCTCCCCCCCCCCCTCCCGGGCCTGTTTGTGTGTGCTTTGGGGGCAGCTAGCACAGGTTTGCTTTTTGTCTCTTGTTTAATTTGTTTTCGGTTTTTTCTTTTTTTCTTGTTACATTTTATTCTACCCATTCCTTGCTTGCAATGCCATGCGTTTTGTCTGTTCATGAGGTTTTTGCTGTGTGTCCTTGTTGTCATCCATCAGTGTAAAAAGAACAAGTGCATGATAATCCCCCAACCTTGAGTGCTGGTTTTTGTTCTTTTTCGTTTCGTTTTGTTTTTGTCGTTTTTGTTTTTGTTTCGTGTTAGTCGTCCTTCAAATGGGGCATTGCCCTAAGAGATATTTTGACATTTTGGGGCCATGTGTACCGTGTTTTGTATAATTAATAAACACTGGTGCCGAGTTTGCATAGTGCACGATTTGTTGATGATGTTAGCATTTCCGTTTTGCACCTCGATTGTGAATACACACTGACAACAGTTTCATGTCATGACATTAGGATGTTGCAGTTTTGTTACCTTGAGAATCAATGATATAATTAATTGTAGCATACTTGGTTTGAGTGAGTATTGGTATGCAGCTATAAAGTGAACGCTAAGGCATATTTTTCATAATTACATTTATGAAGGCTTAATTTTCGTTTTCTTCTTATAAGCGGTGCATAATTTTACGATTGATTGATTGATTCAACATCCACACCCATACTTCCCAGTTCCCCACAGTCGTGTGTGTGTGTGTGTGTGTGTGTGTGTGTGTGTGTGTGAGTGTGTGTGTGTGTGTGTGAGTGTGAGTGTGTGTGTGTGTGTGTGTGTCTGTCTTCTTTTTCCACTCCGGAAACGTTTGTTTCAAGATGCAAATACGTTACAAAGTTAGCTCGTGGGCTGCCTGACGATTTTTCCCATGCCACTTTCAGCGAGGGATTTGAGTGAGAGAATTGCTTACAGTTTGAGACAGGTGTATCTGGACACGGGATAGGTAGGTAGGTAGTGTTGCTTAATGTCCTCAGATGTCAGTTGACATATTAGGGACAAGCTGTCCACGTCCACGGAAACCAGAAGGCTCGTTAGGACGGACAGCCCAGGACGGCCACCTCGACTCTCACACAGCTCCTGAACTATCACGGGATAGGAGTCACGTCGTGAGCTTTGTGTGTGCCTATGGCCCACCATCACCAGGTGTTGAGTGAGAGAGTATCTGTGAGATAGATGTGTTTGGGGCGTGGAGGAAGGTGTCGAAAGGTGCGTGCTATGTCTAGGTGTTGTGAGATCGGTGTCTCTGGATGTGGAGGTGTGGATGTCAGTTGAGAATTGTGTGCCTGGTGTGGATGTCAGTTGAGAATTGTGTGCCTATGGCCGACACCCGTTGGGTGTTTTGAGTGAAAGAACTGCTGTGAGGTCGGCGTGTCTGGATGTGGTGGGGTAGATGTCGGTTGAGAATTGTGTGCCTATGATCGACCCTCATAGGTCGGGCACATGAAAGAACTGCTATGAGTGAGATAGGTGTGTTTTCACACGGAGGTAGGTAGGTGTGGCCGAGAGTTGTGTGCCTATGGCCGACTCCCGCTGGGTGTCGAGTGCTGTGAGATAGGTGTGTCTGGACGTGGAGGGGTGGATGTCGGTCGAGAGGCGTGTGCCTACAGCCGACACCCACTGGGTACTTCGTGAGAGAGGCTGCCTGAAGTTAAAGACGTGGGTGTGTCGAGGGCGGTTGTAACAATACACACACACAACACAACACAACACACACACACACACACACACACACACACACACACACACACACACACACACACACACACACACACACAACTCCCCCATACAAATTACTTACTCATTTCAAGTTCTTCATACCTTCAGGAAGTTTATTTGCACACGTCTCTCGCTTAGTCGTCCTGATATGACCGTCATGGCTGACTGGCCGTAAACAAACAAAGCTCCCTTCTCCTTCCTCTCCCTCGCTTAGCTGACTCAAATAATACCTTGCGTCGTAGCATGGCGGAGTCCCGTGAGCCGGGTTTGGCCTAGCGGTAAGGCATGGACCTATACATACATAGGTCCATGGGTATGGCGTTCGGTTGGTAAGCGGAAGGACCTCGGTGCGATACCGCTTCGGCTCTCCTTTCTCTTCACAAAGGTTGTGGTTTGTGGACACTGTCCTGTGACTTTGCCCATCACTTCCAACTGAAAATTTAAAATGGCTCTCATCGCTGCCCATCTTAATGCAGGAATCATTCTGGTGGTGACAGTGTAGCGATAGGTATATAATCTCCCTCTTCCCCCCACCTCCATCCCCCCCCCCCCCCCCCCCCCCCCCCCCCCCCCCCAATAAGCCTTGTTGTTTCTGTGGACGTTAAGCACCATGTTTACTTACTACGGCGGAGTCCTTCCGTTGCCCCTTGCTGACGTGGGTGTGGCCGGCAGGAGCAGACTGGGCGTGTCCCCCGACGGGTCGTAAGGGAACATGCAGTCACAGCCCAGCGCAAACCCCGCGATGCGCCCTCGGATCACAAACAAGTTTGTCGGGCGTTTCAAGGGCCGTCCGTCTTGAAAACACCAGCGGGTCATGGATACCTCTCTGCCGTCAGGATATATATATATATATATACATATTTATCTCTTTCCGTTCGCCTTGCCATTCATGCAACATTCCTACTGCTTCTCGGATATCATTTCTCTGTGTGTGTCTGTCTGTCTCTCTTTTCTTCTCTTCTTCTCTTCTTTCAAAGCTTGTCACGTTTGAAATAGACAGCCCTGAAAGACACAATACAGTATGCTCTCTCTCTCTCTCTCTCTCTCTCTCTTCTCTCTCTCTCTCTCTCTCTCTCTCTCTCTTCTCTCTCTCTCGCTCTTTTCTTTTCTTCTTCTCTTCTTTCAAAGCTTGTCACGTTTGAAATAGATTGTTTGAAATAGACAGCCCTGAAAGACACAATACAGTATGCTCTCTCTCTCTCTCTCTCTCTCTCTCTCTCTCTCTCTCTCTCTCTCTCTCTCTCTCTCTCTCTCTCTTTCTTTTCTTTTCTTCTTCTCTTCTTTCAAAGCTTGTTTGACAGATTGTTTGAAAGAGATAGCCCTGAAAGACACAATACAGTATGCTCTCTCTCTCTCTCTCTCTCTCTCTCTCTCTCTCTCTCTCTCTCTCTCTCTCTCTCTCTCTCTCTCTCTCTCTCTCTCTCTCTCTTTCTTTTTCTTTTTTCTTCTGCTTTCAAAGCTTGTTTGACATAGATTGTTTGAAAGAGACAGCCCTGAAAGACACAATACAGTATGCTCTCTCTCTCTCTCCCCCCCCTCTCCTCTCTTTCTCTCTCTCTCTCTCTCTCTCTCTCTCTCTCTCTCTCTCTCTCTCTCTCTCTCTCCAGTCCCCCCACTGCGCCCGGTCCACGAAACCCCTGCACTGTGTGAACATGCATACTGTTAATTGAGGGGAGGTGTGTGTTTTAATGCGCATTATAAATCATTCATTCGTTAATACAGTTGATTGAACAAAAGTGATGGAAAGGGAGGGGGTGAGGGTGTCACCCAAGACCTATGAAGTCGAGTCAGTTTTGTTTCATTGTTTGAGTAGCGTCACTTTGATGTGTCAGTTCATAAACGTGTGTAAAAGCGGGTGGTTGCTGGATTGTTGCTAATTAAGTACTGTGACGGTTATCTGGCGAGTGATTATTGCATTGCAGTCATTTGCCTCTGGTGAGTGCATTGCAGTCATTTGCCATTGGTGAGTGCATTGTAATCAGTTGCCATTGGTTTTGCATTGCAGTCATTTGCCATTGGTTTGCATTGCAGTCGTTTGCCATTGGTGAGTGCATTGCAGTCATTTGCCATTGGTTATTGCAGCGTAGTCATTTGCCATATATCCAGTCATTTGCTTTACTTTTAATCGTTTTTTTGTTTTGTTGTTATTTTGTTTGTTTGTTACTCTGTTCATTTCCATCGATTATTTCCCTGTCATTCGTTTACCATTGGCTGTTTTACTGAATTATTTACCATCGGAAATGTCATTGTATTAAGTTACCATGGATTATTTGGCTGTAGTCGTGTACCATTGATTTTTTTTAATACTCTGTATTCATTTACCACTGGTTATACCATCGGTGAATTCAGTGTATTCAGTTTCCATGGATTGTTTCACTAAAGTCATTCTCCATTGCTCCCCCCCCCCCCCCCCGTATTCATTTATTCATTGACCTTTGGTTATTTCACAGATTTATGACTGGTTATTTCATTATATTCATTCTGCAAGTGGGTATATATTTCACTCATTGCTTTAACCTCCTTTATATCTCACTGTGTATTCCGCTACCTTTGGTTATATCAGTCGCCGTATCTTACAAACTGGGACGATCGGACCCACCACTGGTTATCATTATCTGTCGCTGTAGCTTACAAACTGGGACGATCGGACCCACCATTGGTTATAATTATCTGTCGCTGTATCTTACAAACTGGGACGATCGGACCCACCACTGGTTACTTACAAAGTGGGACGACCAGACCCACCACTGATTACTTACTTACAAAGTGGGACTGTCGGACCTACCACTGGTTATATAGGCCGCCGCTGTATCTTACAAACTGGGACGATCAGACCTACCACTGGTTACTTACAAAGTGGGACGGTCGGACCTACCACTGGTTATATCGGCCGCTGTATCTTACAAACTGGGACGATCGGCCCTGCAGGACATATCTTACGTTACTTAAGCTTACACTGCTGACCGAACACCGCTTACACATGTTTATAATTATTCTGTACTATTCCTGGAGTCTTAGCACAGGACTAACCCTGTTCTGAAGAATCGTTGGGATACTCGAAATAGGTCTTCAGATATTCCGTAATAAATATATATTTTTGGTACCAAATGGATAGCAACAGAGCCAGTGAAGGCTGAGCACCTCCTGGCGAAGATGCTGTCTGGCATTGTGTGTATGTATGTATGTACGTATGTATGTATGTATACCTGTATGCACTGACGTGTTGATAATATTATTGTTCACCTTGTATGCTTGAGTTATGGTATGCTCCACGTGACTGGCGTTTGTACCATGCGTTCATGATAATTATTGACTGTACATTGCATACTGCGCAAATACACAGATTTAAAAGTAAAAAGTGTTATGGCCTGCGCTTTTGATGCTTGTGTTTGATGTGTTCTTCTGCTGGGTAAATTCTGTTGTCTTTATAGGAATCAAATGTTGTGCGCGGGCGTGCGTGGGTGGATGAAAGAGTGAATGTGTGTGTGTGTGTGTGTGTGTGTGTGTGTGTGTGTGTGTGTGTGTGTGTGTGGTGTGTGTGCCTCTGTCTGTCTGTCTGTCTCTCTCTCTTTCTGTGTGTCTGTCTGTCTGTCTCCCTCTCTCCCACTCTGTGTGTGTTTTTTTGGTGTTTTTTTGGGTTTTTTTGGTGTGTGTGTGTGTTTGTGCCTCTGTCTGTCTCTGTCTGTCTATCTGTCTCTCTCTCTTTCCGTCTGTCTGTCTGTCTGTCTCTCCCCCCCCTCTCTCTCTCTCACTTTGTGTGTTTTGTGTGTGTGTGTGTGTGTGTGTGTGTGTGTGTGTGTCTGTGTGTGTGTGTGTGTGTGTGTGCTTCTCTCTCTCTAACTGTGTGTGTGTGTGTGTGTGTGTGTGTGTGTGTGTGTGTGTGTGTGTGTGACTTGCCCCATTCCGCATGATTCAGTGGTGGATATAAAGTAGGTTCGGAGGATACGCCCAGTACTCCTTTTTGCCTTCAACAAAGCAAGAACTTGAACACCTATATTATCCTGGAATTACATTTCCCAGCTTTTTTTACTTTTTTTTAGTTTTCTAGAGAGAGAGAAAAAAAGAGAAAAAAAAGAAAGAGAACAAACCGAGCCGATCACAGAAAAGCAACGCAGTGACTTTCGCGTGATGCAAAGAAACTACATTGGCGACGACGACGCAAAATGGTGAACCAAAAAGCTCGCGCCGCCTTTGGCCTCAATTTCTTTCAACCACGGTTCGTCGTCTTTGCTGGCCAGAGTAGACATACACACCGCTCTGACGGTGATTCATGACTCCTACCCCCCCCCCCCCCCCCCCCCCCCCCCCCCCTTCCCCCCGGAGTTGCGAAACGACAGGCAACACTTGACTCGCCGCGCAGCTACACGCGACGACACCCACACAGAATGTATCCACTGTTTGTCCTGCGAGCTAGACAACAGAACGAAGCAACTGAAGCCAAGGAGAGAGAATTAATTCAATTTAAAACTCAAGAACAGAAGGAAGAAACTAAAGTTAAGGAGAGAGAAGCTCCAGAACAGAAGGAAGAAACTAAAGCCAAGGAGAGAGAATTAAAGCTCGGGAACAGAACGAAGAAACTAAAGCTAAGGAGAGAGAATTAAAGCTCCAGAACAGAACGAAGAAACTAAAGTTAAGGAGAGAGAGAGAGAAGCTCCAGAACAGAACGAAGAAACTAAAGCCAAGGAGAGAGAATTAAAGCTCCAGAACAGAACGAAGAAATTAAAGCTAAGGAGAGAGAATTAAAGCTCCAGAACAGAACGAAGAAACTAAAGTTAAGGAGAGAAAAACTCAAGAACAGAACGAAGAAACTAAAGCTAAGGAGAGAGTAAAATAAAAGAAGACAAGGAAAGTTTTTGTTGTTGTTGTTGTTGTTGTTGACTTTTTTGTTTGTTTGAGGTTGTTGTTGTTTTCTTTCTTTCTTTCTTTTTGTTTGTTGGTGTGTGTGTGTTTCCTCTGTGTGTTTTTGTTTTGTTTTGTTGTTGTTGTTTGTTTGTCATGCCTCATTTGTTGTTAGCTTGGTGAAATTGTTCGTCCGCCATATATATATATATATATATATATATATATATATATATATATATATATATATATATATATATATATACCCCCACTATAATTATGTAAATGAGCTCGCGGCCTGTAAGCAGCAAGCTTCTTAATGAGCCCATAACCATGCATTGTATCTTTATTTCGTCTTCAATAAAATCTTGTTTAAACCAAAAGGAAAAGAATGAGAAGGAAGCTACAGGAACCGAGAGGTCAGCGTCGTCTGGCTCAAAGGATTAGAAGACACGTGATTACGGGGATCGTGACGTATTTGTATATATTTCCCTGGTCGGTCGTTTCTGTGTCATAGTTCAGGAGCTGTGTGAGAGTCGAGGTGGCCGTCCTGGGCTGTCCGTCCTAACGAGCCTTCTGGTTTCCGTGGACGTAAAGCTATATTGAACCATGCTTTGGCATTGGTCTCAGCTTGTCCCTAATAATTATGTCAACTGACATCTGAGGACATTAAGCAACACTACCTACCTACCTACCGTTTTTGCGTCTAAATCGGGAAACTGGGAGGTGAAAAAACCGAGCGTGCGTCTAACCAGGCGACAGGACACGTAGTTTCCCACTGTAATACTTGTTGACAGCTTGCTATATCGTGTATCGTGGTCAACCTGTCTGAAACAGGTGGGAGCTAGCCACTGATGTCGATAAGGAAACAGCCACCAAGGCCGCGTTAAGACGTTGTTATGGGCTGAATGGTTAAGTGGGGACTATCTTTAGTCACGATAAGCTCCTCTTGCATAATCCAGCATCTGTCCTCCACAAGTGGAGATAAATCCTACGAAGACGGCGTGTGGCTGCCTGTGTGGTGGGGTAATGAAAAACACACGCAAAAAAAAAAACAGCGCACGCGCGCGCGCGCGCACACACACACACACACACATGTATGCACACACACACACACACACACACACACACACACACACACACACACACACACACACACACACACACACACATGTACGCATGCACACACACACATGTACGCACGCACGCACACACACACACACACACACACACACACACACACACACACACACACACACACACACACACACACACACACACACACACACACACACATTACGCACGACATACACACACACATTCATTCACGCACACAGCACAAACACACAACACACACACACACACACACACACACACACACACACACACACACACACACACACACACACCACACACCAGCACACACACAGACTCCTCACACACACACACACACACACACACACACACACACACACACACACACACACACACACACACACACACACACACACACACACACATCTACGCACGCACATACACACACACATTCATTCACGACACACACGCACAAATACACAGACTCACACACACACACACACACACACACACACACACACACACACACACACACACACACACACACACACACACACACACACACACTCACACACTCACGCACACACACAGACTCCACACACACACACACACACACACACACACACACACACACACACACACACACACACACACACACACACGCGACCGCGACCGCGCCCAACTCACACACACACTCACACACACACACACTCACACACACACACACACACACACACACACACACACACACACACACACTTGTTCACACACTCAGTCATCTCACCTATGGGAAGCATTTGTCAGTGTACAACTGCAAATACCGGGTTATTTCTCTGATGAGATAATAAAGTAATCTTGAATATTTTTTCTTCTGTTTTGCATGATTATAAATGCATTAAGCAAACCAAAAAAACAACAACAACAAAAACTGTAACTCAATGCAAGTAAGTAACTTGGGTTTTTTACACCCAGTCAACCAAGACGGTTATATCAGGGCAGAAATTTAATAGCCTACAAGGCATAAATACTATGTATGCATGTAACAACACAAAGACAGTCTGAAACACGCGCAGCAAAAAAACAGAAAACAAAGACCTCAAAAAAAGTGTGTTTGTGTGTATGTCTGTGTGCGTGTGTGGGGGTGGGTGGAGGTGTCTCTGTAATCATATTGTCGATGGTTGGGTGTGAAATACTGGAGTGTTGAAGTATGCATTTACAGTTCTTGTCTTTTTTTCTTGTCTTTTTTAAGTAAAATGCGCTCGTTTATTTTGTTTCATTCTCACTTAATTTCTGCACTTAATGCGCTGCGAGTGTACGTCTCAAATTTTACACAGAATTTTGAATCCCCAGAGTGTTCAGCTACGGAAAACTACAACAACAGCAACACAATAAGGAAACGAGAAGGTCTCTTTCCGTTCCGAATTTAGACAGGCAGACGTTGTACTTGGCTGTCCAATGATTTGTTCGTGCGTTCCACTTGGAGCACAGATCGTTCTCAACTAGTGAAGGTAAACATACGCCTTTTTGATTTTGTGATAATGTAGTTCATACCCCGATCAGCGAGGAACTAACCCTTCAGTAATTTCACCGTTATTGTCGTGAGCTTTTCGTGCATGCTGGGTTATTTCAGTGTTTCCATCATCCACCGAACTCTAACAAGGACTTACATGATTTTTCGTGTACGTATGTGATCTTCTTTGCATGCGTATACTCACACCGGGTGGGGATCGGTTTCTACTCTCATCCCTAGAACTTCTGCAGTTTGTAGATAATGTGTATAGCTAATTTTATACCGTGTTAGTTAGAAACTCATCCCTAGAACTTCTGCAGTTTGTAGATAATGTGTATAGCTAATTTTATACCGTGTTAGTTAGAAACTCATCCCTAGAACTTCTGCAGTTTGTAGATAATGTGTATAGCTAATTTTATACCGTGTTTTAGTTAGAAACTCATCCCTAGAACTTCTGCAGTTTGTAGATAATGTGTATAGCTAATTTTATACCGTGTTTTGAGTTAGAAACTCATCCCTAGAACTTCTGCAGTTTGTAGATAATGTGTATAGCTAATTTTATACCGTGTGAGTTAGAAACTCATCCCTAGAACTTCTGCAGTTTGTAGATAATGTGTATAGCTAATTTTATACCGTGTTTTGAGTTAGAAACTCATCCCTAGAACTTCTGCAGTTTGTAGATAATGTGTATAGCTAATTTTATACCGTGTGAGTTAGAAACTCATCCCTAGAACTTCTGCAGTTTGTAGATAATGTGTATAGCTAATTTTATACCGTGTGAGTTAGAAACTCATCCCTAGAACTTCTGCAGTTTGTAGATAATGTGTATAGCTAATTTTATACCGTGTTTTGAGTTAGAAACTCATCCCTAGAACTTCTGCAGTTTGTAGATAATGTGTATAGCTAATTTTATACCGTGTGAGTTAGAAACTCATCCCTAGAACTTCTGCAGTTTGTAGATAATGTGTAGCTAATTTTATACCGTGTTGAGTTAGAAACTCATCCCGAGAACTTCTGCAGTTTGTAGATAATGTGTAGCTAATTTTATACCGTGTGAGTTAGAAACTCATCCCTGAGAACTTCTGCAGTTTGTAGATAATGTGTATAGCTAATTTTATACCGTGTTTTGAGTTAGAAACTCATCCCTAGAACTTCTGCAGTTTGTAGATAATGTGTATAGCTAATTTTATACCGTGTGAGTTAGAAACTCATCCCTAGAACTTCTGCAGTTTGTAGATAATGTGTAGCTAATTTTATACCGTGTTAGTTAGAAACTCATCCCTAGAACTTCTGCAGTTTGTAGATAATGTGTAGCTAATTTTATACCGTGTTTTGAGTTAGAAACTCATCCCTAGAACTTCTGCAGTTTGTAGATAATGTGTATAGCTAATTTTATACCGTGTTTTGAGTTAGAAACTCATCCCGAGAACTTCTCCAGTTTGTAGATAATGTGTAGCTAATTTTATACCGTGTGAGTTAGAAACTCATCCCTAGAAATTCTGCAGTTTGTAGATAATGTGTATAGCTAATTTTATACCGTGTGAGTTAGAAACTCATCCCGAGAACTTCTGTAGTTTGTAGATAATGTGTATAGCTAATTTTATACCGTGTTTTGAGTTAGAAACTCATCCCTAGAACTTCTGCAGTTTGTAGATAATGTGTATAGCTAATTTTATACCGTGTTTTGAGTTAGAAACTCATCCCTAGAACTTCTGCAGTTTGTAGATAATGTGTATAGCTAATTTTATACCGTGTTTTGAGTTAGAAACTCATCCCTAGAACTTCTGCAGTTTGTAGATAATGTGTATAGCTAATTTTATACCGTGTTTTGAGTTAGAAACTCATCCCTAGAACTTCTGCAGTTTGTAGATAATGTGTATAGCTAATTTTATACCGTGTTTTGAGTTAGAAACTAAGCTGAAAGTACCGCTCGGGTTCGCCTGTTTTTCGGGCAGGTCTGAACAGCGGGCAGCGCTTTGGATTTTCTGTGGTTGTCAGAAGAGTGGTGACAAAAGACCCCTTGTCAGATCCAGTCCGACATTTACATGGCTCATTCATCACCTTCGGAGTTACACGCCCCTGGTCGCCATCTTGACACACGATCCCTGGGCGAACTGTTGGGAAAATCTGGAGCAGAGAGTCAGTGTAGTTGGTGAGGAATTCTGTCGCGGAAGGAGGACAGCTTTTTTTTTAGTCAGTATAGCTTCTTTTTTTTAAATAATTAAAAATTCTTTCTCTCTCTCTCTCTCCCTCTCTGTCCCTAGCTCTGATATAAAAATAACCCTATGTGGTTGACTGGGCTCAAAGCACCAACTAACTCTTTCCCTCTCTCTCTCTCTCTCTCTCTCTCTCTCTCTCTCCTCTCTCTCTCTCTCTCCCCCC
>JABMCL010002558.1:82500-85000 GCA_018857735.1 Alviniconcha marisindica | reverse complement strand
TTCGTTGTCGTTACCGTTTAGAAGACAAGGGGGCCATTTTTTCGTTGTCAACGTATACAAGATAAGGGGGCTAGTTTTTTGTCAACGTGTACAAGATAAGGGGACCTGTTTTTTGTTGTCAACGTGTACAAGATAAGGGGACTAGTTTTTTGTTGTCAACGTGCACAAGATAAGGGGGCTAGTTTTTCGTTGTCGTCACCGTTTAGAACATAAGGGGGCTATTTTTTCGTGGTCAACGTGAAGAAGATAAGGGGGCTAGTTTTTTGTTGTCACCGTTTAGAAGATAAGGGGGCTAGTTTTTCGTTGTTGTCACCGTTTAGAAGATAAACGCGTTTAAGAGGGCAATTTACCCTTCACACAAACAGACCCAGGTGCAGATGAGAACGATTTGCATAGTTCCGTGGCCCAGATTTGGAGCATAGGTCACGCGTCTCGTATGCGTTTCGCTGCGTTGGTCGCGACAGTTGGCACAAACAGTGCTTTCACACTGTTATTCCGTCTTCGTGGACGACAAGCGTAAACAACCTTTAGTGCGCGCATCGAGGGAAGGCCTTTATTCAGTTATGGACTGAAAGAGTCACAGAGTTCGCATCGCTAGCCGTCCTTGGGTTTTAAAGGAGCTAGCCTTGCCTTCTCAGTTAATTCAGTTTAGATCAGTTCGGTTCGGGCTGAAAATCTGAAACAAGAATGACTGCTAGCTTCTAAAACGGGATCCAAATATGTTGTGTTTTTGTCCTAACAAATAGCGTTCTTTTGAACCTTTTATGTGTTTGGATCTTGGTTTGGGAAGATATCTATGCGTTCGGAAAAGCCCATAATTATGCACTTTCTCAGAGCATGTTTTGTCCAACGGGTAGACAGCATGGAAATGAAAACGTCAAATTAAGGATTAGTTTTTTTTTTTAATTTAAATTTTTAATCGAATTTAGAAAACGAGTTTTGTGAGAGACGATTGGCGGAATTGGACGTACAAGAGGCTGCCCAGCCTGCATGCCGCATACCTCCGGTCTCTTAAACCCCACCCATGTCTCAGGGACGCTATCTGGTGTCCCTGTCACAGTGTTTCCCATTGGCCTAAATAAGTCATCTAGTGTCCCTGTCAAAGTGTTTCCCATTGGCCTAAATAAGTCATCTAGTGTCCCTGTCAAAGTGTTTCCCATTGGCCTAAATAAGTCATCTAGTGTCCCTGTCAAAGTGTTTTCCACTGGCCTAAATAAGTCAGCTTGTGTCCCTTAAAAAGTGTTTCCCATTGGCCTAAATAAGCCATCTTGTGTCCCTGTCAAAGTGTTTCCCATTGGCCTAAATAAGTCATCCTGTGTCCCTTACAAAATGTTTCCCATTGGCCTAAGTAAGTCATCCTGTGTCCCTTACAAAGTGTTTTCCATTGGCCTAAATAAGTCATCTGGTGTCCCTGTCAAAGTGTTTCCCATTGGCCTAAGTAAGTCATCCTGTGTCCCTTACAAAGAGATTCCCATTGGCCTACAGAACGTCATATGATGTCCATGGCAGTGCTCCCATTGGCCTCGTCCTGAAGTGACCCTGTGTGGTGGACAGGACGTTAAAGGCCAAGTGCTAACTAACTATTCCCTTGGCCCACAGGACGTAATGTGATGTCCCTGACAAAGTCTTGCTACAGCAACGCATTGTACCTGAGGGACAAAAGAGGCCACTCGGGGTATGCAATCCTGCTGATAATAGTAATATTAGTAGATGACTTATTAGCAGTATAGCGTTCTTCTCTGGTCTACACAAACTCACTGCGCTTTACAACATTCTCCGGCATTTTCAAAGTGAAGCGCACGGCTATGAAGCACAATTCACTTTCTTTCTCTTTTTGTTTTACTCCAGCACACAGCGTGACTAAAATTCTATTTCAAAACAGCGAGCTTTCTCCGGTGTCTGCTTGAAGATATCCGCTTACATGTCACCCAGAAGAAAAAAAATCACGATTTGCGAAATCTTTTGGAGAATTACACTCTAAGGACGCTGACACGAGCCGTTTCGACCCTGCGGTTAAGAAAGACCGTCCGAACCTGATCTCAAACGGATCGTGTGTCAGCAGGGCCCTATGGTTGAAACAGCTCACCGCACTGATTTTCAACCTATCCACTGGCGTTCCGTATACAGCATGCTATGTTCTAAAGTGGTGAGCTCCATCCGCCAGCCAGTGAGCACCCGCCGTTTAGACTGAAGTGAAGGAAAGGCCAGAGGTCTGGAGGGATGGTAAAACTCGTTCAAGGTTGAGTACGTCGTCCTTCCTTTTAACTGCTTTAGCCCGTAAGTTTACGTTTGGTGAAGCAGAGAAAAGGCCTCTCCACATAACTCCAACTGCAGCTATGTCAGAACTGCGTTGTACCAAGGTAGCTGATCGATTAAAAAAAATCTGATTGTTTAAACTGAAACAAACAAACAAACAAAAACTAGAAGAAATACACACACACACACACACACACACACACACACACACACACACACACACACACACACACACACACACACA
>JABMCL010002558.1:70000-75000 GCA_018857735.1 Alviniconcha marisindica | reverse complement strand
ATGTGAAATATAACTCTGATGATATGTAAGATATTATTAATCTCATACATGAAATAACAGTTTTTAACTTTCAAAAGCTGACGCCATTATCTCGTTTAGAGCTCCGTTTTACTTCTAACCACGCAGGACTTTGGCGACACAAGACACAAATGTGATGGCCCTGTTTCGTGTTTCTGCTTCTGTGGCCCAGTTATCAAAGGCCAGAACATTGATTCCGTTTTTCAAAGCATGCCTCTGTCAGCTGGAAGCCCCCCAAATTTGATACTGATCAGCCAGCGCATTAGCATAAGAATGGAACTGATACGCGGCCGACTTAAGGCACTGATACGTACACGACAAATTTCGGCCGTATGGCGGAGGTGTACCGTTTGAACCTCACGCGGTCTGACCCGTCCGTCTTCAACGTGCTGGCTGCCACACGGTACAGCCGTCTTCAACGTGCTGGCTGCCACACGGTACAGCCGTCTTCAACGTGCTGGCTGCCACACGGTACAGCCGTCTTCAACGTGCTGGCTGCCACACGGTACAGCCGTCTTCAACGTGCTGGCTGCCACACGGCACAGCCGTCTTCAACGTGCTGGCTGCCACACGGTACAGCCGTCTTCAACGTGTTGGCTGCCACACGATACAGCACTAACTGACGGGTTAAAGTAAGGGGGGAAGTCGACGTGTTCAACTTTGCCACTGCTCGAGACTAGAGTTACCATCCCTTTTGACCTCTGGCACATTCCTTCGAGAGTTACCATCCCTTTTGACTTCTGGCCCTTTCCTTCGAGAGTTACCATCCCTTGTGACCTCTGGCCTTTTCCCTTCCCGTCAGTGCAAATGGTGGGCGCTCATTGGTTTTTACCCGATGAAGATCACTCTTTTGGAACACAGAGTGCTGTATTTGGTTCAGAATCGATGCTCTGAGCCGTTTCAACCTGTTCAGAGCTCAGGAATTGTGTGTGGAAAAAAAAAAGAGAAAAAAGAAGAAGAAAAAGAGATGGATGTCCTGTCCCTAACACTCTCTGTGGGCGTAAAGCAGCATTGAACGAACGATTAAGCGAACGCTTCAACCTGTTCAAAGCTCAGGAGCTGTGTTAAGAGAGAGAGAGAGAGAGAGAGAGAGAGAGAGAGAGAGAGAGAGAGAGAGACGGGGGAGGGTGGGGAGGCTTCCCGTCCCTAATAGTCCGTACGGTCTCTGTAAACGTACCGGTCCTAATTTGTTCACCGGTCCTAAACTCCTCTGTCTGTCTGTCTGTCTGCCTGCCTGCCTGCCTGCCTGCCTGTAACACTGAACGAAGGGTTAAACGGACGTTCCAACCGTACCGCTATGGTGACACGCGATCCGTTTCAGTGAGATCGGGTTCTGACGATCCTGCTAAACCATGCGACCGAAACGGCTCCTGTGTCAGGGCCTTTACGCTTCCAAAATTAAGCCATGACCTTAAACCCAAAGACACACTTTCACGGTAATTGTTTTTCAAATGGTGCTTAATGTTCACATAAACTATAAGGCTTATTAGGGACGGAAAGAAGGAGGGGGGGAGGGTTATGGAGGTGGGGGAAGAGGGAGCTGATATACCTATAGCTGCGCTGTCGCCACCAGAATAACTCCTGCATTAAGATCGGCAGTGATGAGAGCCGTTTCATTTTATTGTGAGGGACAAAGTCACAAGATAGTGTCCACAGGCCACAAATTTTAAGAGAGAGGAGAGGCGAAGCGGAATCGAACCGAGGTCCTTCTTACCAGCCTATCGCCTTACCGCTAGGCAACTGGCTCAATTCAAGTGTGTGTGTGTTGTGTGTGTGTGTGTGTGTTGTGTGTGTACGTGTAAAAATGCTGTAACTGACATTGTTTGAATGGCGGCCGCATCTCACAAAATCTTGTATTGTTTGGAACAGAAATAGACATCAAAACTGACACAGTCTTTGACTTAGGAAAAGCAAAAATTTTAAAAATAAAAAATGCAAACTCGACAAGTGTTTGGCCAACTCTCTCCTGCTTCCTTCAACAACTGATGCTGAAATACTGATGAATACAATGCAAGATCAGCGGCGAACTGCCCCCTTTATTTGAACTGGCTCTGTTACAAGCCTATTTTGAAAACAGAAAACTGATAACCTCGGGGTTTGTATTATTTTAATTTAGAATATAACACGTGACAGGCAGTCAACACTCATTGTGCGGCAAATATCTGTCTATGAGGTACTTTGTCCAACTCTTTGTCTTATGGATGTACTTTTTGTCTTTTGTATTATAACATTTTATGTAATTTGTATACGTTTTACCTGTTGGAACGGGTGTACTAAAATTGTTGTATAATTGTGTTATATTTGTTTTTTTAAAATTTAAAAAAAAAGAAAAAAAAAAAAAAAAGATCGGCAGGATGGAGTTTCATTATTGTGGGGAAAAAGTCACAAATAGTGTCCACAGGCCAAAAATTTAAAGGGGAGAGAGGAAGGCGAAGCGGAATCAAACCGGTCCTTCTCCTTACCCCAAACCCTTCCCGCTAGGCCAACGGGGCTCACATTTTCAAGGTTTTGTGTGTTTGGTGTGTGGGGTGGGGTGTGTGTGTGTGGTGTTTGTACTGAAAAAATGCGGGAAACTAAATTGTTTGAATGGGGCCCGCTCTCTGTGTCATCCTGGTCCCATCACTCTCAGTCTTTCTCTTCCTCACTCATATATCTTCCCCATGTCACTGCGGCCCCCGCCGGACTGACTCGCTGCTGCTATTTTCACACACACACACACACACACACCACACACACACACACACACACACACACACACACACCACACACACACACACACACACACCACACACACACACACACACACACACACACACACACACACCACACACTACACACACACCACACACACACACACACACACACACACACACACACACACACACACACACACACACACACACACACACATACACGGGTCTCTGTCTCTGTCTGCTTCTGTCTTCGTCCTAGTCTCATGTCTCTCACTGTCTCACTGATCTCTCTCTGTCGTGTCTGTGTCTGTCTGCTGTAGCACCCACTCACACGCACGCGCGCGCGCGCACACACACACACACACACACACACACACACACACACTGCCGCACACGCGACTCACTCACACTACACCACAACAACAAAAAAAGAGAAGGAACTGTTTTTACCTACCGGCTTTCAAAGGCAAAACCTCCGTCATATGTTTTCCTTCCCTATTGAAACTTCATCCGCGTACAAATACGCGGCAGCGGTCGCGCCGCATATCGCAACATCCCATCCTCCAACACTGAAGAGCTCTCGGCGGAGTTTGCTCCCCTGAGTGACACTGTGGGGTCAGAACGAGGCATGGGAGGGCAGTTGCGGAGTTCTTCCCATCGCTGGGAGTGTCCTGCGTTCAGCTCACATTCCGTTAAGCCACACTCCGAACATCGCTTTCCGGCACCTTCCCCCAAACTCTGCCACAATAGACGATCTTCGGAAATCCAGGGGACTGCACTCGGTAAATGCCTTCGGGCATGGACCTGTGTATATAGGTCCATGCCTGCGGGTGTAGCGCAGAGTAGGCACGTTTTGTTGGGGGTACAGTGAGCACGTGGGGAAGATGACGGATACCCGTAAACAAAAGGCAGAAATGGCATCAGAAATGCCGATCAAACACTCACTGTTCGTGGGGAACATGCAGATCGGACAGTAGGTTCCCCCAGCTGGTAGTCTAGTATAAATTATAACAGGTCTATGCCTGAAGATCTAAAACTGTCGCAGATCGGCTCTTCTCCGCTGCCGCCTCCATTCAGGGGACTTCACTCTCCCGGGGTAAGAAAACACTGTCAAATTATCTTCCCCTGCTATTTCCGGAAATCGTCTATTTGTCACAAATCTGAAACAGAACGAGGCCTAGAGCGCCCATGCACGATGTAAGTAAACATGTTGCTTTACGTCCGCAGAAGCGAGGTGGCTTATTAGGGACGGGTGTGCAGGATATGTACCTCTGGTGGAGTTTATGTACCTTGTATTTACACGCATGCCAGGTGAGAGTCACCTTAGGCGACTCAGACCTTTGTTGTTGTACCTGTGTGACGTACTTCGTGCGCTGATTAACTCCCTTGTGTGTTGGTTCTGCCGGAATTGGTTACGCCCCTGAAGGGGTACTCCTTATCTCCGCTCTGCCGGAATTGGTTACGCCCCTGAAGGGGTACTCCTTATCTCCGCTCTGCCGGAATTGGTTACGCCCCTGAAGGGGTACTCCTTATCTCCGCTCTGCGAGTTGGTTATTCGGACCGGGTGAAGACTGGGGTACTTTATCTCGCTCTGGAATTGTTACGCCTGCCAGGGAGAGTCCATCTCAGCCTTCTGTTGGTTAGCCCTGAGGCGTACCTCCTTTACTCCCGGTGTGATGATTCTGCCGGAATTGGTTACGCCCCTGAAGGGGTACTCCTTATCTCCGCTCTGCCGGAATTGGTTACGCCCCTGAAGGGGCACTCCTTATCTCCGCGCAGATGTCGGCACCGATGCTGCCAGCGCTCTCGAAAGGTTTGGGTGCTAATAAGACTGTGGAAGCAACAAAGCGTCCATACACGCACGTAAACATGAGGCGCGTCCGCCCCGGATTAGAGAGAGAGAGAGAGAGAGAGAGAGAGAGAGACAGACAGACAGACAGACAGACAGACAGACAGACAGACAGACAGACAGACAGACACAGACAGACAGACAGACAGACACAGAGACACACAGAGAGTTCCGTCTCGATTCAAACGATTTTGGTTTTATTTGTGCTGGCGTAAGCAACGTGGGCAGTTATAAAAGAAACGCTAGCTGACAGGACATTGTGTTATGCAGCGTTGGGTTGCCTGCACCACAAACTATACTATAGCTAGCTTTGTGCAGAAGATATCAGTGTGTAAAGACGAGACAGTGTTATGTAGCGTTGCGTTGCCTGCACCACACACTATACTAGCTTTGTGCAGAAGATGTCAGTGTGTAAAGATGAGACACTGTTATGTAGCGTT
>JABMCL010002558.1:55000-62500 GCA_018857735.1 Alviniconcha marisindica | reverse complement strand
TTATTAGCTGGAAGATGTCAATCTGCCAATACTTTTATAGTTCCTTGTATCATTTGTACCAAGACGGGTCTCACTAACAAGGAAATTACTCCAGACTTGGGTCGTAGACACTCACACACAAGATTATCATATCACACACACACACACACACGCACGCACGCACGCACGCACGCACGCACGCACGCACGCACGCACGCACACACCACACACACACACACACACACACACACACACACACATACACACAATAATAACAATAATAAATAAACAAATAGCCTATCGCGTGTCAGGCAAGAGTTACCATAGACGACTCAGGTTTTTGTTGTTGCGTTCGTGTGACGTCTTTCGAGCGCTAATTAACTCCCTTTGTTGGTTGATTCTGGCCAGGGGGCTCTGGGCCTCGTGCTGTTTCAGTTTGTAACGACTTGATTCACTCCGAGGCTATATAATGTGTATAAATTATGCGTGTTGAGTCTACATCTGAGCCATAGTTCAGGAGCTGTGTGAGAGTCGAGGTGGCCGTCCTGGGCTGTCCGTCTAACGAGCCTTCTGGTTTCCGTGGACGTAAAGCTATACTGAACCATGCTTCGGCATTGGTCACAGCTTGTCCCTAATATGTCAGCCGACATCTGAGGACATTAAGCATCACTTCATCATCATCTACATCTGAGGACATCAAACAAACAGAACGAACGTGTGTTGAGACGGGGCTCAGGAGCTGCGTGAAAGTCGAGGTGGCCGTCCTGGGCACATACTAATAGTCCTTATGGTCTCTGTGGACGTAAAGCAACACTGAACGAACAGCAGTCAGAGCTCGGGAGCTGTGTGAAAGTCGAGGTGGCCGTCCTGGTACATCTAATAGTCCTTATGGTCTCTGTGGACGTAAAGCAACACTGAACGAACAGCAGTCAGAGCTCGGGAGCTGTGTGAAAGTCGAGGTGGCCGTCCTGGGACATACTAATAGTCCTTATGGTCTCTGTGGACGTAAAGCAGCATTGAACGAACAGCAGTCAGAGCTCGGGAGCTGTGTGAAAGTCGAGGTGGCCTCCTGGGCACATACTAATAGTCCTTATGGTCTCTGTGGACGTAAAGCAACACTGAATGAACAGCAGTCAGAGCTCGGGAGCTGTGTTAAAGTCGAGGTGGCCGTCCTGGGCACATACTAATAGTCCTTATGGTCTCTGTGGACGTAAAGCAACACTGAACGAACAGCAGTCAGAGCTCGGGAGCTGTGTAAAGTCGAGGTGGTCGTCCTGGGCACATACTAATAGTCCTTATGGTCTCTGTGGACGTAAAGCAACACTGAACGAACAGCAGTCAGAGCTCGGGAGCTGTGTGAAAGTCGAGGTGGTCGTCCTGGGCACATACTAATAGTCCTTATGGTCTCTGTGGACGTAAAGCAACACTGAACGAACAGCAGTCAGAGCTCGGGAGCTGTGTGAAAGTCGAGGTGGTCGTCCTGGGCACATACTAATAGTCCTTATGGTCTCTGTGGACGTAAAGCAACACTGAACGAACAGCAGTCAGAGCTCGGGAGCTGTGTTAAAGTCGAGGTGGTCGTCCTGGGCTCCCTCGTCCCTAATAAGCCTGATGGCTTCTGTGGACGTAAAGCAACACTTAAACGTGTGTTGAGCTAGTTTCGAGATGGAAGGACTATGTGTGGACTTGAATAAAAACTGATTCTGTCTGATGCTTGTACGCACCTTTCACCCAATTTGCCTGAAATGGAGGGTATAATTCTATGCCACTGGAGGCGGGATGAGGGGTGGGGGCATCCTTCATTGAGGCTGTACTTCTGGTGTGTTGTGTTATGTGCCTTGTATTTACTCGCATGCCAGGTGAGTATCACTGGCGGGAGCTGCCACAAGTAACATTTTTGTCGCGACAAATATTTGTCGAATATGTTTGTCGCGACAAACACGTGTTTGTCGCGACAAAACACGTCTTTTGTCGTGACAAAAGTATACTTGTCGCAACAAACACGTGTCTGTCGCGACAAATATTTGTCGAATATGTTTGTCGCGACAAACACGTGTTTGTCGCGACGAAACACGTCTTTTGTCGTGACAAAAGTATACTTGTCGCAACAAACACGTGTCTGTCGCGACAAAAAATGATACTTGTGGCAGATCCCGCCAGTGATAGGTGAGAGTTACCGTAGACGACTCAGGTCTTTGTTGTCGCGTTCGTGTGACGTCTTTTGAGCGCTGATTAACTCCCTTTGTTTGTTGATTCAGCCCTGGGGCTCTGGGCCTCGTTCTGTTTCAGATTGTAACAGTTCACTCTAAGGCTATATAATGTGTTTAAATTATGTGTGTTGAGCCCAGTTTCGAGATGAAAGGACTATGTGTGGACTTGAATAAAAACTGATTCTGTCTGATGCTCGTACACCCAATTGTTCCCCAGTGTGCCTGAAATGGACGGTATAATTATATGTCACTGGAGGCGGGATGAGGGGGGGGGGCATCTTTATTGGGGATGTACCCTTGGTGGAGTTTATGTCCCTTGTATTTACTCGCATCAAAGATTATAAATTATAATCTTTGCTCGCATGCCAGGTGAGAGTTATCGTAAGAGACTCAGGTCTCTGTTGCTGTACTGGACAGGAAAAAAAACAGCTCAACCAAAAACAAACAAACAAAGTTATTTCGCTCCTCATCTCATTTTTCATGGTTTTTAACCGTTCAGCTGTTAAGTGTCGTTTTGTAGCTTGACAAAGGAGATTACCCCGAAAATGTGCAGACTGTGTGTCTGTGTCATAATAAAAAAAGCGTTCTTTTGAACCTTTTATGTGTTTGGATCTTTGTTGCTGTGTTCGTGTGACGTCTTTCGAGTGCTGATTAACTCCTTTGTATGTTGATTTGATTCCTAGACTAACTGTCCGCACAGTGGGGGCGGGGCGGGTAGCATACTCGAATAATCGAAAAGGTTAGTTGGTTAGTAATTGGGTTTTAACGTCCTGTCAACCGCACAGGGTCACTTCGGGACAATCAGACTCAGTCATAAGCATCGAAAAGGTAAGGTGGCCACACCTACTTTATGCTGATGGAAGGCAAATCGCGCAAAGACAAGCTGGCAACCAACATCTCAGTATTATCTCTCGTGATATAAAGTAAACATGGTGCTTAACGTCCACAGAAACCATAAAGCCTATTAGGGACGGGGAGAAGGGTGGGGGAAGGGGGTATGGAGGTGGGGGAAGAAGAGGGAGATTGTAAGTTTCGTGACATGTTGTTGATCGCTTTTTTATAGCGCTATTCTCCGCTCTCGAGCAGACTCACTGCACTCGCATGTGATTCTACATGAGTGGAGACTACAGCTTTTTATAGCGCGTTTTTGAATATCCACCGAAGTGTGTGTCCATGTGTGTCTTTTTATCCACGTACAGGACTATGCAACTCAACCGTTACGCATCAGCCCATTTTTATACGTGTAATGTGCCGCATGAAACTGCTGCCGTCTCGGCGCGTTCTGTGTACATGTACGTAGTACTGTGTGGTAACATTCAAGCCGGCTGTCGTTATTGCTGTTGTTTGCCCGTCTGTCTCTTTGCCGGTCCCCTGATATAACCGTCATGGCTGACTGGGCGTTAAAACTAAGTTCCTTCTTCCCGCTCGTGTGTTGCTTGTGTCTACAAAAACGTTCTCATCCTTTGGGCGGTGGCGCAGAGTCCAGGCGAGATCAAGAGGCGGGAGGTGAGCTGGACTCTCACGAAGAAGTTAGACGCTTTTGCGGGTCCAGGCGAGATCAAGAGGCGGAGGTGAGCTGGACTCTCACGAAGAAGTTAGACGCTTTTGCGGGTCCAGGCGAGATCAGAGGCGGGAGGTGAGCTGGACTCTCACGAAGAAGTTAGACGCTTTTGCGGGTCCAGGCGAGATCAAGAGGCGGGAGGTGAGCTGGACTCTCACGAAGAAGTTAGACGCTTTTGCGGGTCCAGGCGAGGTCAAGAGGAGGGAGGTGGTGCTGGACCCACAAGTTAGCCCAGAGGAGATCAAGAGCAGGGAGGTGGAGCTGGGCTTGAGAGTTGTCTCGCTTCAGTTGTTTTCCAACGGCGGAGCTACGGACATTGTCTTTGTGACTCTGTTCTGCATAGCAGTTGGGACAGCAATTCTGTGGTGCGGTGGTCGCTGCACAATGCCGGACGGACACTGCCTTAACATTTTGTTGTTCATGTGTGTGTGTGTGTGTGTGTGTGTGTGTGTGTGTGTGTGTGTGTCTCCGTGTGTGTGTGTGTGTGTGTGTGTGTGTGTGTGTGTGTGTGTGTGTGTGTGTGTGTGTGTGTGTGTGTGTGTCTCCATGTGTGTATGTGTTTTTAATCCACGTACAGGACTATACAACTCAAACGTTACGCATCAGCCCATTTTAATACGTGTAGCCTAACTACAGTCTGTTACTCACGGGTTGCTGGCCACGACTCGTTCCCTGGCTTCAGTTCAAACCAACCCTTCCGTACACAGGAGATAGGATCTTATCGTCCCTTGTGCCGAAGGGGCTGCTTGTTTGACAAAGCCTACAATCAATTCCCCACGCTTAAGCATCAATGACACGACATAACGTATGTCCCTGACAAGCCGGACACCCACCTGTCCAAGTTCCTAGTCGGACCATTATCGGGCCGTCGTATCTGATTTATTCTCAAGGGCAAAATTCAATTTTGTTCAGTTCCCAGTCTGGGAAGGACGTGAAGAACCCGTGAGCAAGTGGGTGAATTTTCATTTAAAAAAAAATTCTGCCCAAGGGTGTAGGTTTAATTTTATCCGGCGATGCTGGGTGGGCTTTGTGATTAACCATGGTATGTTGTGCAACCCCCTGATCGAGGTTGGGGAACTGCCAGATAAGCCCAGATCAGATCTGGGTCTCTCCCAACAGATTTTGTTCGAGGGTGATCTTGCTTGTGGGTGAATGAATAGTTGCCACCGTTTGAAGTGATTAACTGTAGGTCTATTGTATCGCTTCTGTTTCAGTGTTCTATTTCATAGGCTAGGGAGGTCGCACTGATATAACCGCACTGGTTGACTGCATGGGGTGCAAAACATGAAATTGCTTACTTACTTCCATTGGCGGGGGGAGGGGGGTAATGCGAAAAAAATTATGTCATTTGTGTGTGGGTTTTCATGTCGGTCTTTTTGGGGGTGGGAGGGGAGTGGGGGGTAGGGGCTAATTTGTGTACAAGTTCGTTTTCTCCTCCCTCTCTCTCTCTCTCTCTCTCTCTCTCTCTCCTCTCTCTCCCTCTCTCTCTCCTCTTTTCTTCTCGGTTCTCTGCACATTTGTAGGCTCTCTCCTCTCTCTCACCTCATCTCCTCTTCCATAAAGAATTTTAATTCTGTGTTTCTGCACATTTTGTAGGAACTGTGAAACTGCATGAATCAATTGCTTAATCGTGCTTATAATATTTGTTTGTGTTTATTGTCGTGTTTGTTTGTGTTTGTAGTATAGCAAAGACTGGTTGTTAGATAGGTCAAATGGACCTAACGCTACTATCCTTGAGTATTAAAGTTTTCGAGTTCGAGTTCTCTCTCTCTCTCTCTCTCTCTCTCTCTCTCTCTCTCTCTCTCTCTCTCTCTCTCTCTCTCTCTCTCTCTCTCTCTCTCTCTCTCCCTTCTCCCGCCCCCAATCTTTACCGCTCTGTGTGTCTCTACCCCCTCCTCTCTTCTGCATCCCCTCCCCCCCCACCCCCCCCTCCACCTCTCTCGCTCTCTTTCTTGCCTCTTCCTCCTCGTTTCCCCCCATCTCTTTCCCTCCCCGTCCCGCCCACCTTTGTAGTGTTCTTCTTGTTGTTGTAGATAATGACAGTGGTCCACACTGATTTATGGACTATTGCTTGTCTTGTCGGGACACGAGACCTAGGAGCCTGAGAAATCAAAGCCGGACGTGAAGCGAAACCTCTCACGGTCAGTCAGCTCAGTTCAGCTCAACGTTGCTGTACGTCCACACAGAGACTGCAGGGACCGTCAGGGACGGGAAGCCCAGTACGCGCCACCTGGACTTTCACACAGCTCCCGAGCTCTGAAAATCTGTCATCTCTCAAGCTCAACGTTGCTTTCCGTCCACAGAGAGACCGTAGGGACTATCAGGGACAGGGGGGTACCTAGGACGGCCACCTCGACTTTCACACAGCCCCTGAGCTCTGGCCGATGTTCGTTCAATGTTGCTTTATGTCTACAGAGGCCGTAGGGACTATCAGGGACAGGGGGGTACCTAGGACGGCCACCTCGACTTTCACACAGCCCCTGAGCTCTGGCCGATGTTCGTTCAATGTTGCTTTATGTCTACAGAGGCCGTAGGGACTATCAGGGACAGGGGGGTACCTAGGACGGCCACCTCGACTTTCACACAGCCCCTGAGCTCTGGCCGATGTTCGTTCAATGTTGCTTTATGTCTACAGAGGCCGTAGGGGCTATCAGGGACAGGGGGGTACCTAGGACGGCCACCTCGACTTTCACACAGCCCCTGAGCTCTGGCCGATGTTCGTTCAATGCTGCTTTATGTCTACAGAGGCCGTAGGGACTATCAGGGACAGGGGGGTACCTAGGACGGCCACCTCGACTTTCACACAGCCCCTGAACTCGGGCCGATGTTCGTTCAATGTTGCTTTATGTCTACAGAGGCCGTAGGGACTATCAGGGACAGGGGGGTACCTAGGACGGCCACCTCGACTTTCACACAGCCCCTGAGCTCTGGCCGATGTTCGTTCAATGCTGCTTTATGTCTACAGAGGCCGTAGGGACTATCAGGGACAGGGGGGTACCTAGGACGGCCACCTCGACTTTCACACAGCCCCTGAGCTCTGGCCGATGTTCGTTCAATGTTGCTTTATGTCTACAGAGGCCGTAGGGACTATCAGGGACAGGGGGGTACCTAGGACGGCCACCTCGACTTTCACACAGCCCCTGAGCTCGGGCCGATGTTCGTTCAATGTTGCTTTATGTCTACAGAGGCCGTAGGGACTATCAGGGACAGGGGGGTACCTAGGACGGCCACCTCGACTTTCACACAGCTCCTGAGCTCTGGCCGATGCTCGTTCAATGTTGCTTTATGTCTACAGAGGCCGTAGGGACTATCAGGGACAGGGGGGTACCTAGGACGGCCACCTCGACTTTCACACAGCCCCTGAGCTCTGGCCGATGTTCGTTCAATGTTGCTTTATGTCTACAGAGGCCGTAGGGACTATTAGGGACGGGGAGCCCAGGATGGCCACCTCAACTTTCACTAAGGTCCTGAGCTGTCAGCTCAGAACTTCACAAAGCTATATACATATAGTCAGGTCTCAGTGAGTAGGATATAACGTCGGTGTTCGCAAAGTCTTGAGCACTTTGAAGGCTTAACCCCTTCACTGCCATGATGTCACTTGGCCTGTTTTTGGTGAATGGCCATGCTGGTTCTCCCTTTGCCGATAAACAGCAAGAAAGTGTGCGTTTCCACCTCATACTTTTTATTCTTGCTCCTCTTCGTCTTCTTGTTGTTGTTGTTGTTCTTCTTCTTCTTCTTCTTTTCGTTGTT
>JABMCL010002558.1:35000-42500 GCA_018857735.1 Alviniconcha marisindica | reverse complement strand
AGAGAGAGAGAAGAGAAGAGAGAGAGAGAGAGAGAGAGAGAGAGAGCACACACACAGAAACAACACACACACACACACACACACACACACACACACACACACACACACACACACACACACAACACACACACGCACAAACACACACCCACACACACACACACACACACACACACACACAACACACACACACAAACACACACACACACAAACACACACACACACACACACACACACACACACACAACACACACACACACAACACACACACAAACACACACACACACACGCACACACACACACACACACACACACACGCACACACACACACACACACACACACACACACACACACACACACACACACGCAACACACACACACACAAACACACACAGTACCCAACACACACAACACTCCACAACAAGCACATTCATACCATACCTACCTCCAATCACATCCAAACAATTAAGCAGAAAGACTGTACTCAGCGCTTATTTGTCGTCTACTCTGAGGTTACAGCTTAACGTGTACTAAGTAAACATGGTGCTTAACGTCCACAGAAACCGTACGGCTTATTAGGGACGGGCGGGTTACACTTGTCCTACATGCAGTTTTTGAACTGGCGAGTCCGCCACAAAAAGACTAATTAAGCTGCACCCGTTTTCCTCCGTGTCTTCCGTTTTGTGCATGCGACGCCGTCTCGTCAGGTTTTCACGTCGTGTCGTAATGCACACCAGAGACTTGTCAGCAGCTTAGAGAGGCAGGAAGCTTATAGTGAAGCTTGGCTGGGCAAGGATAAAGACGGAACGTGCTCTGTGGACGTTAACACCTACCGTTTTTCCCCCTCGGGAGGGGGGAATGGGGTGGCGATGGTGAGGTAGGTGGCGGAAAGAGGGGGAGGGGGGTGGGGGGGCGGGAGTGAAACACATCAACATTGTACACTTACGTCGGTGTGTGTGTGTGTGTGTGTGTGTGTGTGTGTGTGTACGTGTGTGTGTGTGTGTGTGTGTGTGTGTATACGGATGTGTGTGTGTGTGTGTGTGTGTGTGTGTGTGTGTGTGTGTGTGTGTGTGTGTGTGCGGCGCGCGCGCGTGCGTGTGTGTGGGGGTGTGGGGGTGTGTGTGTGGGGGTGTGTGCGTGGGTGTCAGTGTGTGTCTCGGTTCGAAGCTGCTTCGTCTCTCCTTTTTCTTCAAAAGTTGTGGTCTGTGGATACTCTCTTGTGACTTTGCCGGTCCCTCACAATTAATGAAATATTAAAATGGCTCTCATCGCTGCCCATCTTAATGCAGGAGTCATTCAGGTGATCACAGTGTAGAGATAGGTATATAGTCTCCCGCTTCCCTCACCTCCATACCTCCTTTTCCCCGTCCCTAATAAGCCTTGTCGTTTCTGTGGACGTTAAACACCCTGCTTATTTACTCTACAGAAAATGGATCAGAACTCAGGAGTTGTGTGAAAGTCGAGGTGGCCGTCCTGGGCTCCTCGTCCCTAATAAGCCTCATGTTCTCTGTGGACGTAAAGCAACATTGGATCCATGTTCTCTGTGGACGTAAAGCAACATTGACTCCATGGTTTCTGTGGACGTAAAGCAACATTGGATCCATGTTCTCTGTGGACGTAAAGCAACATTGAATCCACGGTCTCTGTGGACGTAAAGCAACATTGACTCCATGGTTTCTGTGGACGTAAAGCAACATTGGATCCATGTTCTCTGTGGACGTAAAGCAGCAATGAATCCATGGTCTCTGTGGACGTAAAGAAACATTGAATCCACGGTTTCTGTGGACGTAAAGCAACAATGAATCCATAGTTTATGTGGACGTAAAGCAACGTTGAATCGAATCAGAAAATGGACAGTGTACATACCTGACACCACCACCACCCTCTGCCGTTGTCGTCAGTTAGATCAAATAAAATCAGTAAAATTATTTCGCTTCTCATCTCATTTTTCATCGTTTTCAACCGTTTAACTGTTGTTTAAGAGTCGTTTTGCATCTTAACGAAGGGGGTTACCCCGAAATGCGTGTCTGTGGCCTAATAAATAAGCGTTCTTTGGAACCTTTTACGTGTCGGGGTCTCGTTTTAGAACGCTAGCAGTCATTCTGGCTAATCAGTGTCAAGGACGTACAGCTGAGGTCGAGGTCGTTTAAATTGCCAACACGGAGACAGAACAGAAAACAGAGAGTATAAAAACATATCTGACTACACCACCACTCTCTGGTTTTGTCGCAGCTGTGCGATGCATAGCAATGCGTGGCGAGACGTACACACGTGACGTGTCAACGGCACATGGCAGCCCAGTGTTTGGACGACAGCGGCGTGAGCCGAGTGCGGAAGGGGGCGCGGTGGTGTGGCGGTTAAGATGATCAGTGCGGTGCACGGGGTGGGTGTCGGTGGTGCCAGTGGAAGCTAATGGGCCGCTCTGCCCAGTTCACCATGCGCTTAACCAGCCTTCACGTTTCTGCATACAAGCGCGGACAGGGAGAGGCCCCCCCCCTCCCCCCTCCCTGTCCGCGCTTGTGTGTGTGTGTGTGTGTGTGTGTGTGTGTGTGTGTGTGTGTGTGTGTGTGTGTGTGTGTGTGTGTGATGGGATGAAGTAGCCGGCACACGTACTTGCACTTCTGACACACTAACGCTTCCACACACTAACCCTTCTAACCCTTCCACACACTAACCCTTCTAACCCTTCCACACACTAACCCTTCTAACCCTTCCACACACTAACCCTTCTAACCCTTCCACACACTAACCCTTCCACACACTAACCCTTCCACACACTAACCCTTCCACACACTAACCCTTCCTCACACTAACCCTTCTAACCCTTCCTCACACTAACCCTTCTAACCCTTCCACACACTAACCCTTCCACACACTAACTCTTCTAACCCTTCCACACATTAACCCTTCTAACCCTTCCTCACACTAACCCTTCTAACCCTTCGACACACTAACCCTTCCACACATTTACCCTTCCACACATTAACCCTTCTAACCCTTCCACACATTAACCCTTCTAACCCTTCCTCACACTAACCGTTTCCACATACTAACCCTTCCACATACTAACCCTTCCGCACACTAACCCTTCCGCACACTAAGCCTTCCACACACTTACCCTTTCACACACTAACCCTTCTAACCCTTCCACATCCATTTACCGCACTCTTTTACCCTCTGTCTCCAGTCCCAGAGCGTTATGCACGCTGCATAGCCAACCCCTCTGATGACCTCACGCAAGATAGCTATTCACAAAATTGAGTGATGGGGAGAGAGAGAGAGAAAGAAAAAAAAAGAGAGAGAAAAAGCGTGTGGCGGGAGTAACTTCTAAATTATGCGGAAGCAGCTCATGCGTGACTGAGGTACAGGTCACACTTGATAAACAACTCATCCATGACAGCTCGGAACGTCAAACATCCATATCTTGCTGCCTTTGAGTAAAAACAGGCCAAAACATATACTACATGCTGTATATATATATTATATATATGTATATATATATATATATATACTACATGCTGTATATATATATATATATGTAGGGGAGCGGGGTGGGGAGTGAGGGAAGCAGGTTGGAAGCATGGATGAAGAGTCACAAGTCAGAGGTTGCTATAACATAACTTTTTATTTGCACACCAACCAACCAGGAAACAGTGTAGGCTCTCCCCTGAGGTGAACACATGAACACCGGCCGCAACAGCAAACAAACAACCTGCCTCTGCATCCCTGGGGGAAAAGGGACGCTGTCGGCCCAGCGCACAGGTTTGAACACCTTAGATAATTGGGGCCATAAAACTCACACCCAATCAAAGAGATAAAGGACAGGAAAGAAAAAGGGTCATGGCCCGAAACATGTATACAATACACTCGGTTTATATATATATATATATATATATATATATATATATATATATATATTATATATATATATATATATATATATATATATATATATATAGCCACAAAGCTTTCAGCAGAAAGTAGCTGTGGTTTTGTTTTAGTGCTGAATTTCCCATTTTTACATCTACGCTTTTGTATCTGTTTTCTGAGTTTTCTCAGGGTGGGAAGTGTGTGTGTGTTGGGGGGCAGTTACAGTCGTACTGCCAAGTAAGTAAGTAAGTTGGTGTTTTACGCCCAGTCAACCGGTACGGTTAGATCAGGGCGGTACACATATTATATGTCTTAAAATGGGTGTCGGCATGATTGACAAAGGTGGCATGCAGCATGATTGATTTTAAACAAGATACCTTTCCTTGTGTTAGCTGCCACACAAACAAAATACGACACAGTTTCTCCACATTGCCAATCTGCGTGATGAAACCTTTCTGGCAGAGGGGATGTTGCCTGAAGTAAGTAAACTTGGTGCTTAACGTCCACAGAAACCATAAGGCTTATTGGGGACGAGGAGAAGGGGGGGGGGGGGGGGGGTATGGAGATTATACATACCTGTTGCTACACTGTCACCACCAGAATGACTTCTGCGTTAAGGTGGGCAGCGATGAGAGCCATTTTAGTGTTTCCTTAATTGCGAGGGACAAAGTCACAAGACAATGTCCACAGACCACAACTTTTGAAGAGAAAGGAGAGCCGAATCAAATTCAAACCCAGAGGGCCACAGTAGGCAAAGACGCCGCAGCGCTGGTAGGGCACCACCCGAAGGAGATCCCGCATTGCTTTCGAGTCACTTGAGGTGGCATTCAGTTATGCCTGTTGGTTGAAGTGTTGCTTTACGTCCACAGAAACCGTAGGCTTATTAGAGACGGGAGCCCAGGACGGCCACCTCGACTTTCCGACACAGCTCCTGAGCTCTGTTCCCATACTGCATGTTATATACACAGCATCACCTGCTACAATGCTCTCCTTCGATCCATGAGTGTCCTATCACCACAGAGTTATTTCAGAAAAATGGGTATGACGTTAATGCTTTCAACAATGTAAGTGATATTTTGCATAATATTGATGTTATGACTTCGGTTGTTAAATTAATTGTTCGTAGTCCTGCGGGTAAGTTAATATAACTTACTAATAATTATACAGATTTAAAAATGTTGGTGGGTGGGTAGGGGGTGTCTAATATCACCTTACTGTGAACAGACATAAAATAAATCAACAAACAAGGGAGTTAAGTAGCGCTCTAAATACGTAACACAAGGACAAGAACAAAGTCCTGATTCGCCTGCGGTAACTCTCACCTGGCATGCGTGTAAATACAAGGTGCATAAACTCCACCAGAGGTACATCCTCATAAAATAAAATAAAACATTGATTGATTGCTCTCAACTGAGTTATCAGCCGAGTAAAGTAAGTAAGTAAACATGGCGCTTAACGTCCACAGAAACGATACGGCTTATTAGGGACGGGGAGAACGGGGAAGGGGGTACGGAGGGGGGGGGGGGGGGGGAGAGGGAGATTATATACCTATCGCTACACTGTCACCACCAGAATGACTTATGCATTAAGGTGGGCAACGATGAGAGCCATTGTAATGTTTTATTCATTATGAGGGAAAAGTCATGAGACCGTGTCCACAGACCACAACCTTTGAAATGAAAGGATAGCCGAAGCAGATTCGAACCGAGGTCCCTCTCAGTGCTTACCAGCCTACCGCCTTACCGCTAGGCCAAACCGGCTCACCGGTACGGAGGTGGGGGAGAGGGAGATTATATACCTATCGCTACACTGTCACCACCAGAATGACTTATGCATTAAGGTGGGCAACGATGAGAGCCATTGTAATGTTTTATTCATTATGAGGGAAAAGTCATGAGACCGTGTCCACAGACCACAACCTTTGAAATGAAAGGATAGCCGAAGCAGATTCGAACCGAGGTCCTCTCTCGTGCTTACCAGCCTACCGCCTTACCGCTAGGCCAAACCGGCTCACCGGTACGGAGGTGGGGGAAGAGGGAGATTATATACCTATCGCTACACTGTCACCACCAGAATGATTCAGTTCCTGCATTAAGATGGGCAGCGACTGATGAGAGCCATTTTAATGTTTCAGTAGGAAATGATGGACAAGGTCACAAGACAGTTGTCCACAAACCACAACCTTTTTGGAGAGAAGAGGACAGCCGAAGCGGTATCGAACCGAGGTCCTTTCGCTTAATTACCAGCCTAACGCCTTACCGCTAGGCCAAACCGGCTCACATCAGCCGAGTCGCGGAACCAGACGGATGAGTGCTGCCTTCCAGAGAGCACATTGCCACTGCGACCGTCCACCCCACCCCACCGCTCTCCCTCCCCCCCCCCCCCCCCCCCCCCCCCCCCCCATTCCCCCAACGAACCATGTTTGATTGGAATTGCCCCAGGCAAGAAAAGCCTGAGACAGGGACATTAAACCGAGGTCAGCAGGAGACTGAGCAGGACTGGTGGGATAGTGTCGACTGTGCAGCTGTCAGTGCGGAGGAAGATGGCGACACCTGATAATGCACAGTAATGGAAGTCTATGTCTGTGCCCCTAAACTGAATCACCTTCAATGACGGGGCCGCGGACCGTGGTCACTGTTATAGAGTCATGCCGGTGTTTCGAGTTCGAGTTTCTTTCTCTCTTTCTGTCCCTCCCTCCGCCCCGTCCCCCCCCCCCTCTCTATCTCTTCCTCCTCTTCCTTCTCCCTTTTCCTGTTAGTGGCTTTAAAAAGAACGAAAGAAAAAAAGGAAAAAAAGAAAAAGAAAAAAGAAAAAAAAAATGGTCTGAGAGCCCCAGACGAATTTTGAGAAAAAAAGAAAACAAATCGAAAATCTTTTTCATCCAGCTGCCACCGAGATTTTACATAGACCAGGAACACAACGGAGAGGGTAGAACGACTAACACTGAGAGAGAAGAGAGCCAAGACTGTACATAGACCACGAACAAACGGAGAGGGTAGAACGACTAACACTGAGAGAGAAGAGAGCCAAGATTGTACATAGACCAGGAACACACAGAGAGGGTAGAACGACTAACACTGAGAGAGAAGAGAGCCAAGACTGTACATAGACCAGGAACACAACGGAGAGGGTAGAACGACTAACACTGAGAGAGAAGAGAGCCAAGACTGTACATAGACCACGAACAAACGGAGAGGGTAGAACGACTAACACTGAGAGAGAAGAGAGCCAAGATTGTACATAGACCAGGAACACACAGAGAGGGCAGAACGACTAACACTGAGAGACAAGAGAGCCAAGACTGTACATAGAACAGGAACACAACGGAGAGGGTAGAACGACTGACCAACACTGAGAGACAAGAGAGCCGAGACTGTACAGAGACCATGAACACACGGAGAGGGTAGAACGACTAACACTGAGAGAGAAGAGAGCCAAGATTGTACATAGACCAGGAACAAACGGAGAGGCCGGTAGAACGACTGACACTGAGCGAGAAGAGAGACCACAAACACACGGAGAGGAATATAACGACTGACTAACACTGAGAGAGAAGAGAGCCAAGACTGTACATAGACCAGGAACAAACGGAGAGGGTTTAACGACTGCCACTGACTGAGTGAGAAGAAACC
>JABMCL010002558.1:0-30000 GCA_018857735.1 Alviniconcha marisindica | reverse complement strand
TGCTTTACCTTGCCCTACCTTGCTTTATCTTTCCCTGCCTTGCTTTACCGTACCGTATCCTGCCTTGTTTTACCGTACCGTACCCTGCCTTGCTTTACCTTGCCCTGCCTTGCTTTACCTTACCCTGCCTGCTTTACCGTACCCTGCCTTGCTTTACCGTACCCTGCCTTGCTTTACCTTGCCCTGCCTTGCTTTACCGTACCCTGCCTTGCTTTACCTACCTGCCTTGCTTACCGTACCCTGCCCTGCTTTACCGTACCCTGCCTTGCTTTACCGTGCCCTGCCTTGCATTACCGTACCCTGCCTTGCTTTACCGTACCCTGCCTTGCTTTACCGTACCCTGCCTTGCTTTACCTTGCCCTGCCTTGCTTTACCGTACCCTGCCCTGCTTTACCTTGCCCTGCCTTGCTTTACCTTGTTTACCTTGCCTGCCTTGCTTTACCGTACCCTGCCTTGCTTTACCTTGCCCTGCCTTGCTTTACCTTTCCCTGCCTTGCTTTACCTTACCCTGCCTTGCTTTACCGTACCCTGCCTTGCTTCACCACCCTGCCCTGCTTTACTTTGCTTTACCTTGCTTTACCTTGCCCTGCCTTGCTTTACCTTACCCTGCCTTGCTTTACCGTACCCTGCCTTGCTTTACCTTGCCCTGCCCTGCTTTACCTTGCCCTGTTTTGCGTGCCGTGCCTTTGCGTACGTTACGGATCACACTGTACTGACTGGGGCGAGTTTAAGCGTGTCCATAGCATCTGGCGTCCCAGGGGGCAGCACGACCCAACAACTGAACTTCCCATAGGCAAATTCCAGTTTAGGAAAACGAAGCAGAAGCGAGAAAACGTCAAAACAATCCACACTGCTCAAGATCAGCAGTCTACCGTGACCCACATTTCCTTCCTCGTCGTCTGTCACTACCGGGCCCCTCACTCCCTCTGCTCGGGGAGCTGGGAATCGCTGACACCTCCAAGGTGGGCATGGTTCACCACCTGCCATAAATCGCCACAGGAAGCCAGCCGGCACGGCAGAATTGTGGGACAGTGGCACACAGGGGAGGCCACCGCTACCAAAGTCATCACTGTCACGCTTTATGTTACCGCGGCGAAATCCCGTGCAAAAATGGCAGCTATTTGCTAAAAATGGCAGCTATTTGCATGTTTCTTTTTCTTTTTTCTGTGTGTGTGTGTGTGTGTGTACGTGTGTGTGTGGTGTGTGTGTGTGTGGGTGTTAACGTGTGTGTGTGTGTGTGTTGGGTGTTGGGGGGAGGGGGGGGGCACTTTTCAAACCCATTTTGAGCGCTCAGTTCCGAGACCGCGCAAATTTCTACTGTTCTCGGAACATACACACTAGTAAGTAAACCACAATACAAATAAAAATCCGTGATCGGAAACCCCCCCGCACCCCCCTCCCCCCCCCCTCCCCGCCCCCAAACCCCCCCCCCAACCAAACCAGACTTCGGGGCCCCCAACCCACCCCACCCCCCTCCCTTCTCTCTCTCTCTCTCTCTCCTCTCTCTCTCTCTCTCTCTCTCTCTGTGTTAACTACACCAACACACACACACACACACACACACACACCCTTTTTCCCTCCTCTCTCTCTCTTTTTTTTTTTTGGTAGTTAACATGATGTTTTGAATTTGAGTTTATATTTTGTTTTGGATTTTTTGCTCGAGCGCTGGATGTAAAAGTATTGTACTTATTCCATTACCCTCGTTAATAAAAAATAATTCATTCGTTCGCTTGTTCATTCCTCTCTATCTCTGTCTCTGTCTCTATCTGTCTGTCTGTCTCTGTCTTTCCCCCCCCCCCAATCAGATCCAAAATGTAACCAAAAATTATAAATTTTACAGAAATACTGGATTTCTTTCAAATAGCCGTCAAAGATCCAAAGATGCAACAATTTCAGCAGCGACCGAGTGGTAAAATGCCTCTCGAACTGCAAGGAAATAACGCCCAGTTACACATGACGGTTATATTTGGGAGATAATAAACAGCTAAGAAAAAGCAGCCCCAACTTGATTAAAAGAACTGACATCAGTCAACATAATACTGTAGACTGATGTCAATAATCACAATAATCATGATGATTTGAAGAGTTGTTGTCTTATAGCAAGAGTGAAAAGAAAACGCGAAGTTCACAGCGACGAGGTGAGCTCCAGCGATCAAGTTTGTGGTCAAATTGCACGTGATAAACGTGTGGAGGAAAACTCGCCACTTGGACTTGAGAAGTTGTCCAGCAGGCCGTTTGGGATCGTCTAATCGGAAAGGGGTGTCAGGTTTGGTTTTGTGGCGGTAATGTAATCAGCAAAGCGTGAAGCAAAACATAGATCACCCCTTTAAGCAGAAAGTCGACCCGACTATGCAAATGAGTTTTCCTACCAAAGCAAGGTGCAGTTCCTGTGTTCGATCTATTTGTTTTGCGAAGTTTGCGACAGAAGTGGTTACCGTTTTCTACGTGCGTGTCAGACTTGCTTGCTGAGATGGCAGACCGTCGTCGACGTGGTGAGTAGAATCGAGTCATTTTGATCCAGTGTTAATTAACAGTAATTAACGTGATTGAAGTTAATTGTCTTAATTTGTCTTGATCTGGATCTTACGTCGCCGGCCTAACTTCTACCTGTCAGTATCAGATGTGACGGGAGGGGAGTGCGCGCGTCTGGATTAGATGGTGCTTGGGGTGGCGATCCGTCGTTTCAAATCCTCGAGCATGGGGACATTCACCTGGTAGTCACTGAGGTAGTCCCAGTCGGTGGTGGTGCGGACAACAACAACAACAACAACAGTTCTTGTGCTGTTCACTATTTGAGTGAGGGACACTGATTGAGTGAGGGACAGTGACGAAGTGTCTGGAGTTTAGTGTTGTCTATCTATAACGTTCTTTGCTGTGAAGTCTTGCAACTTGATTTTGTTGGCCTAATTTGTCTTTTGTTTGCCGGAAGGGGTTAACTGTTCGACTGGCATGGCCGGTACCAGCCCCTCAACTGACGCCAGTAGTTGCCATTGTGAAGTGTTTAATTGGTGCTCATCAGTCAGAGACTAGGCGAAGTCAGTCGGTGCTCATAATTATATAACTGAATTTTTTTTAACGGGCTTGTCAAAAACGTAACTGCACGCCGGCCACGTGACACTGAATGGCGGCAACTCAGTCAGGCCGCCACAGCACGTGACCATGTAGGCTAAATATGTTCGCTGCCGCCATGGAAAACGGAAAGCCGGGACTGAAACTTGCCAGATACGCTGACTGACGTGAACGTAAACATTTAGTTTGGGGCTATATGAGATTCAGGTTGTGGCCGCAGAGACTTGAAAATGCCGCCAAATTGAATCGGCATGAAAACCGCCATTCGGAGTCACGTGGCCGGCCTAGGATTTCCCGCCAAGCCCCCTGCGGCCGAGACGTGACTATCACTTCAGATAGGCCTACTGACGTCGGAGTGCCGAGCCGTGGCAACGTCACGGAGTAGTCGCCGATCTCAACCAATCAGAGACGCGAAATGCTGCTATTTTTAGCGCGGATTTTTGTCTCACACGCTGGTATCACAAACAACGGCTCGGCACACACTGACTCAGTGCGGTTTTGTCGTTTTTGGTTCAATCGACCTAACACAGCAAAATGGTTGTATGGGTGCCTACAGGGTAATCGACTTAGAACAATTTCCAGTTCGAATCACTACGGATAAAGCTCTGACAACACTGACAAAATTTGGGATTTGTTCTTTCTTCTTTTTTTCTTCTGTCTCTCTCCTTTCTTTCTTTCTTTCTTTCTACCTTCTTTCTCTGTATCGCCTTGTCAGATTCATGGCGTTTCAGTCCGTTTTAGTTGGGACGACCCCTGCCTTCACAATAATAATAAACAGTACTAAAAGATAACTTTTAGGCCAATATTTCTCGCTATATTCTGATCCGATCTCACTGCGCTTTGCAACATTCTCCAACATTTTCAACGTTAATTGAGAAAAATGTCAAAGATAACGGGTTAAAAAAATAATTTAAAAAATCTAAAAAAAACTTTTTTTCCCAAAAAAGGGAAAAAAAGGGTCTAGAAAATAAAGTTGACAGGATGTGAGTGGGGTAATGCTTTTTTGAATGAACACTGTGAAGTCACCCAAACCAGTGAAGGGAAAAGGCAGTGCGCTTTTTGTTCCTGAAAATTTTTTTGACTTTCAATGTGATTTGTGACACTGAAGATGTTGAACTTTACACATTACAACAAGCCCACATCCTGTGCTGCTAATCATGCAGTTAACTGTAAAAAAACCCAACTGATCTTACAAGATGTGACCCCAATGAGTATTACCAAGAAAAATGTTGTTTTTGTCACACAGAACAGCATGCCTCATAGTTTGTTGCAACAGATAAGTTCAAAGACAGCCAATCTTGAACTTTTTTAAATAAAAAAAGAAACACATTTTGAAACATGAATGGTTATTTTTTAAATTTAGAACAGTATGTGACAAGGAAGATTTGATGATGTTTTTTCCCCCTAAAATTTTAAAGGCTTTCTTGACATAAACAGCAAATGATGAAAAAATATGTCGAACATTACTATTTCAACAAGATTACGATGTTTTTTTTTCTTGATGAAAATGATAAATCAGTAATTTTTTATTACTGTAAAGTATAAAGACACATAACTTTTTCCATGTAAACATTTTTTGCTGCATTAATTTTGTTGTAGGGGAATAACATAATGTTAATGAGACAACATGGTACTTTGTTTTTCATAACAAAAAAAATAATACTTATTATTTAACAAACAAGTAAGTGTTTTGTAGAGAAAATGGAGAAGTAAGAGTGAGTGCAACTTTTGCTGCTTTTGGGTTCAAGGAAAACACACCCCAAACCTGTCATCCTTTTTTGGCCCTGTTATCGGGTGCCTAGGACAAAAATAGTTGAACAGTTAACTTAAAAGTGAAAAAAAATTAATAATAATAAATAGTAAAAACATAAAAAATTTACTAAAAACATCACAGCCAAAGAATAATGCTACTAAGATCGGCACCTTACTTTTTTAGAACTGTGGAAGGCAGACAGGCATGGTCACTATAATTATGTCAAAGTTATTTTTTCCCAACCTTTTTTTTAACCCATAATTTTTCCCCTTTTTCTAACTTGACAACTTTAACCTCGTAAATTCAAATTTCCCCCTTTTATGATGATTTGTTTAAAGGGCGTGGTTTGTAAACAAAAGGAACTGCGGTTAAGTGCAAGAAAAAAATGTAAAGGGGTACAATCAGAATATACTGTTCATAGCCAATCTGCTTTTTGCACATTACGATTTCAACATGCATCCATGTTGAAAGAAACTCGATGAAAACAAATTTTAAAAAGCATCTGAACAAACTTTAGATTGAAAAGCAAAAAAAACTCACTCTGTATGCTAACATTCCCATACTTTTAAAAATTCGGGGTATACCAATATAAATATTATCTTTTTAACCGGAAGATTTGACTAAATCTCCGATGAACGTTTAAATTAAGTTGAACTTACGGTCTTCAAAAAAATTACCCACACACCTTTCGCAATCAGAACGTCTCTTCCATGCGGCCATGGCCAAAAGCAAAAAAAAGGGGGGGGGCCCGGGGGGGTGGGGTAAAAATGGCTGGGGCCCCAAAATAGTGCAAAAAGGGGAAAAACTTTGTTTTTCCCCTTTTTTTTTAATTAATATGTTGTTGAGTGTTATTTATTTCAACAATTTTTTGAAGAATGGCAAAAAAAATATTTTAAAAAAATACCCCCGAATTTTTGGGAGTAAAATAAAACATTGGCGCCTTTATGCAGTGCGTCCACATTTACTTTTTTTTAAAATTTTGAGGGAAAGGAAAGTCCCCCTCTTAAATGATTTTCTGTGGATGCTGGTCATGAAACATTTTTAAAAACATAACTTTTCCAAAAAATAATTTTGGAGCCTCTAACTCCAAAAAAAAAAATTAGTGATAACAAATTTTTTATGCACTTTTGTAAAGGGGATTCCCCTTTGTGGGGAAAACAGTGCTGAGGTAAAGTTTTTATTTCATTTCGTGAATTTAAAACATTGGGAAAACACCACCGTGAGGTGGGCCTTTTTAGGGGGCGAAATTTTTGGCCCCTTTCATTTTCTTTTTTTTTTCCCCGTGTTTTAAACCCTAGTTTTTACTTTTGATCTGAAACCAAAATTTTGAACGCACAACAAACAACAAGGACAAAGTGTTTGGGAAAAAGATTTTTATTTTACAGTCAAAAAAATTTTTTTCCCCCTTTGGGACCTTTTGGCACAAGTCATATATAAAACAACTAACAATACACCAAAAACAAAAAATTTCTGGGCAATAGAGAAATATTCAATAAAGAAAATAATCCCACTTTTATTACCCCCTATAATTCCACAATTTCACCCCTCCCAAAAAGTTTTTGGTTTTCGTTATCCTGGGGCCTTTTTTATTTTTTTTTGGGATCAGAATAGATACTTTTTGGGTTTCCCCGGGTTAGGGGTTTGTGTTTGGGTCAGTGAGGTTCTTGGTATACACTCCAACTATGCAGTTTGTTTTTCCTCTCTTTGCATTCCCTTTTGCTTCTTGAGTTGTTTCATTCTTTTTCGATGTGGGGGTGATGGGAGTAACCTCAAGGTGCCTCGCTAGTCGAGACAACTTGATTAAAATAAATGAAAATTATATGGGTACTTCGGTGTCCAATGGCTGTTAGCATCATTGTGTGGTTTGTATTGTGTGCATGGATTACACGGCATTTCTAGCCTTTGTCACATTGCACGCTGTCAGAGACTGTTAGTTACCATGTACGGTTTTCGATTGGGTGGGAGTAATGGATTTTTTTTCCCTCCCTCTTTTTCCTTGATCTTTCTTCTTTATTTTCACCATCCTTTCCATTTGGCCCTTTGGTTTCCAAAGTTTGCTTGCCCGATTAGGGCAGCCATTTTTCATTTAACTCTCGCATTTGTGTTGATTTGTCTTTCGTTATAATTTTGCCACAGGCTTTTGTGTTCAGCTTCTTTCTTGGCCTTTTTTGTTTTCTTCTTTCTTTTTTGCCGCCAGCATTTGCGTTCAGTTTTTTTTTTTTGCTTAGCACTTGTTTTGGTTTTTAGGAGGTCATTTTTAAAGGGAGACAGCGCTGGTGTTAAAATTTTTGGGGATTTTCTGTCTTGAGTTTGTCCCAAATCAAACTTGGGAAATCTTTTGGAGCTTCGTTCCCTTTTTTATCATCTGTAGCATCGGACGTCATTTCCACAGTCGAGTCTACTTCTTTACTTGGTTCAAACACTTCGATATTGTCCAAAAAACATGAAAACTATCTGTCCATGACCCTATTGTAGTTTAGGAAATTTTTCACTGTCAGGCAGGAAAGAAACGTGACATGGTATCTGGACAAGGGGACCGCAGTAAATCGGTCGCTTTCCTAGTGGAAGCCCTTTGGTAAACATGGTGTTTAACTTCCACAGAAACCATAAGGCTTATTAGGGATGGAGAGAAGGGGGAGGGGGTATGGAGGTGGGGGAAGAGGGAGAGTATATATACACCTATCACTACACTGTGACCACCAGAATGACTCCTGCATTAAGGTGGGCAGCAATGAGAGCCATTTAAATGTTTCATTAATTGTGAGGGACAAAGTCACAATAAGACTGTGTCCACAAACCACAGCCTTTTTGAAAAAGGACAGCCGAAGCGGAATTGAGCCAAGGCCCCTCTGCTTTAAACCGGCTCACAAGCCCTCTTGCCGGCTGCCGCTTGTGATACCTCACGATAACAGCGGGAAAGGGGCAGGGCTGTGGACGGGTCTGTTGGCACTGTGAAGCGCTGAATCCGGGTTCATCCGAGACTAGGCGCTTGATACCTAAGTCAGTGCTCTGAATGATATTGTAAACTGACAAAATAAACTGACTAGTCAAAAAGGGGCAATACTGATACACTTGTACAGTTTTAGCCCCGTCGGCGGTTCGCTGTCCTGAAACGGTATGAGGATACTTGTGTGTCAGTACGGTGTGTAGTGTGTGTGTGTGTGTGTGTGCGTTTGTGTACACTGCTACAGTATGCCGGAATGACTCAATGGATACTGACGTGAATATGCCAGTGTGTAGGCCTACACACACACACACATACATACGTACGTAGTTGACACTTCACCAAGTTTATTCTGCACACACTGTGACACACACACACATGCATGCATGCACGCACGCACACACACACACTGTGATGCATGCACGCACACACACACACTGTGACGTATGCATGCATGCTCACACTGACACACACACACTCTTGCATGCGCAGACACGCGCACACACATGACACTCCCACACACCATTTCAGTGAAGACTGTGAACGCCAACGGGGCTAAAAGTGGACATTGCCAACACATGGTTTGGTTACGTGTTTGGGGCTATATTAGAAGAGCTGGTCTGGCCTAGCGATAAGGCATTAGGCTGGTAAGTGGAAGGACCTCGGTTCGAATCCGCTTCGGCTCTCCATTCTCTTCAAAAAGGTTGTGGTTTGTGGACACAGTCTTGTGACTTTGTCGATCACTTCCTACTGAAACATTAAAATGGCTCTCATCGCTGCCCATCTTAATGCAGGAGTCATTCTGGTGGTGACAGTGTAGTGATAGGTATATAATCTCCCTCTCCCTCCCCCTCCATACCTCCATCCCCCCCCCCCCCCCCCCCCCCTGTTTCTGTGGATGTTAAGCATCATGTTCACTTACTTCACAGAGAAATTCCGCAAAATTGAATTGGCATGAAAACCGCGGCCGGCCTAGGACTGGCATTTCCCGCCAAGCCCTCTAGGGCTGAGACTGACTCAGTGACCATCATCACTCAGACTGCCATTGGAGTGCCTAGCCACTTATGAATTAATTTTGTTATTGCTATTTTGCGGGGAATGCCATGTGTCGGTGTTGTTGGCCTGGTATTAGTTTCCCGCCAGTGCCGCCTGTGCTGACAAATGTCGGTGCATGATGACAGCGCGTCTTAATGGTGAAGCGGCTGGATGGCAAGAATTCAAACCTTCCACTAGGCCCCCAGTGACTGGAAAAAAATGTGTCCCATATTCTCATAGCCCTAGTGATCTTTTCCACCCATCTTGTCGCTGTGAAATGTGGGTTTTTTACTAAGTACTACTAGTAGCCTACCAGGGAAATACAACTATGTGCAGGGCCAGCAACCTAGCTGACGCATTCCCCCCCTACTTCCCTCTCTCTCTCTCTCTCTCTCTCCTCTCTCTCTCTCTCTCTCTCTCTCTCTCTCTCTCTCTCTTTCTCTCTCTCTACTTGTTTAAATAATTACTGCAAAAATAGAAAGAAAGCAACCCCCACCCGCACCCCCTTAAAACGATTAACCTAGTTCAAGTAAGCACTGACCCACACAGTTCTGAATAATGGGGGGATGAATAAGTTAATGCATCAAACTCCCATCTGTATATGTCAGCAAGTGTTCCGCAAGCATACAGATTCCTCACATTCAAACAGTATTGACAAAACAAATTAAAGTCGCTGCTCTAGGCCACAAGATGTGACAGTTTATCAGTTAACTGTTTCTTGCAAAGCTACATGTTACTTATATTTCTCTTTACTTAATTTAACAATTTCTTTTAGTTCATTAATTTGCCTTGGACAATTTGATCACATTATGTGACCCTCATTGAAAACTTTTTGGGGCTGGTCCACCACACTTTTGAAAATGTTCACCTAGTGATCTCCCCTGATGACATGAGCTTTAATCTGTTGGCACCTTTTATTTTGGGGCTGTAAACGCCAAGAATGGACAACATGACATGAATGTGAAGTTATGTAGTAGCCCACAAATATAGAACAAGTTTAAGAAAATAGACAACATGACATAGATATAAATTTATGACATAGCTATGACGTTACAAACAAGTAGGTGTTGTTCAAGTAAGCACTGACCCAACTTAAGGTCAAGCTTGATGAAAAAAAATATATAAAAAAAGGAACCTGAGCGGCTGGCTACTCCAACCCAAACCTCATGAGGAGAAGGGGAAGTAGGATTTTCCCAATGCAGACTAGGTTATATGGATGATTCAGCTTGGTTTCTGGCTGAGGAGGTTACATTAACAATGTAATGTAACCTTCAGGTTTCAAAGCCGTTTTCAGAGTGCACTGCACCAAGGCTGAATTGTGTGGTGTTGACTGACCCCTGGACAAAACTTGACATGTACTTGGGTGGGTGGGTTGGGACTGAAAACAAGTGGTGCTGTTCCCCATCACTGAGAATCCTGAAAGCATTGAGGATGGGAGCGTGGGCACCCCAGCTGTGCTAAATGCCGACTGTTCAGTCATTACCAAATACAGAGGGGTCTTTGACCTTATGAATATTAATGAGTTAAGTTTATCAGTTCCAGCTGCTGTTGGCCGCCTGCTCAGCTGCCGCGCGGTGCAGACCAACTTCTCACTTCTGACATAAATCCCTCTGTTGTCACGACCAACTTCTCACTTCTGACTTAAATCCCTCTGGTCACGACCAACTTCTCACTTCTGACATAAATCCCTCTGTGGTCACGACCAACTTCTCACTTCTGACATAGATCCCTCTGTTGTCATGACCAACTTCTCACTTCTGACATAAATCCCTCTGTGGTCACGACCAACTTCTCACTTCTGACATAAATCCCTCTGTGGTCACGACCAACTTCTCACTTCTGACTTAAATCCCTCTGTGGTCACAACCAACTTCTCACTTCTGACATAAATCCCTCTGTGGTCACAACCAACTTCTCACTTCTGACATAAATCTCTCTGTGGTCATGACCAACTTCTCACTTCTGACATAAATCTCTCTGTGGTCACGACCAACTTCTCACTTCTGACATAAATCCCTCTGTTGTCACAACCAACTTCTCACTTCTGACATAAATCTCTCTGTGGTCACGACCAACTTCTCACTTCTGACATAAATCTCTGTGGTCACGACCAACTTCTCACTTCTGACATAAATCCCTCTGTTGTCACAAGGACTTCTATGTCAGCAAGTGTTCCGCAAGCATACAGATTCCTCACATTCAAACAGTATTGACAAAACATAATTGAAGTTGCTGCTCTAGGCCACAAGATGTGACATTTTATTAACTGTTTCTTGCAAAGCTACATGTTACTTATATTTCTCTTTACTTAAGTTAATTTAACCCAAAAAAAATAGTACATTACTTGAAGCTTTATAAGCCTTGGACAATTTAATCACGTATGTGACCCTCATTGAACACTTTTTGGGGCTGTTTCTCTTAAATTAACAATTTCTTTTAGTACATTACTTGAAGTTTTATAAGCCTTTGGCCAGTTTGATCACATTTGTGACCCTCATTAAAAACATTTTGGGGCTGGTCCGCCATGACACAGTTGGATTGGAGCACACTCCGAATGGCTGTGCAGTGCCAGAATTAGTTATTTGTCTCTCCCTTTTACGTGTTCTTGTACCGTTGCAGGTTACTTGCTGTTTGGCTGTCTGGTGCTGCCTGTCCGGAAGGAGCGCAGGCGTCGTGTCGTGCCCGTAAGTTGAAAAATTGTCTCTTTGGTATTGTTGAATGAAACCACTACTAATTAATTCCCACTAGATCCAACACAGAAAAGGTTCAAAAGAACGCTATTTATTACGACAAAACACAACCTGCACTTTTCAGGGTAATCCCCTTTGTCAAGCTTCAAAATGACATTTAACAGTTAAACAGTGAAAAATGATGAAAAATTAGGTGGAGAGCTAAACCACTTACCTGTTTTTGCTTGAGTGTGTTTTCCTGTTCAGTGCTTCTTTAATTATGATTTCTGTTTTTTGGCTCGTTAACAGGGAATGAACAGGAATGAGAATTCCTGTTCATTCCCACTAGTGTAGAAAGCCGGACATTGAGTGTCATCCCTTGCTGAGTGGGACATCTCTTGCCACCATTCAACAGCAGCGTGTGCCCAGTCATTTCACTCAATGAAAATTAAAAGACGTGAAAGAGTATTTGGAAAAAAAATGGACAGCTTGTAGGGGGCACAAAAGCAGAATTTATCTCATGTAATCTTTTCAATTCAGTAACACTTTTTTCATCCCACGAGGGATAATTCTGTCAGACAGGCTTGAAAAAGGAATGAGGGAGAAAAAGAAATGAAAGTAAATAATTTACAAAATTGACAAAGAAAGAAAGAATAGAAGTAAATGTATATAATATTAATAAGAATGATAAAAATAGGATTAAAATTTTTAAAGCAGAGAATAAGATATATGAAAGTATAAACACACAGGTCAGCAGGCATATTCCCACAAAACACACAGGTAAACAGATACTAAATAGGCACTAAACACATGCATAAATAGGCACAACTCATAATACCTCTGGTTGTTGCAGCAAATAACTGTTACACATAAATACAGAATACAGACCCTGCTGCCCCAGCATAACTAATAATAAAATTTTATCAAATCAGTTCACATCCCAGGTATAATATTGTAACCAGACCTGCGGCCCGTTCCTCATTTTAGGTTCAGGGGGAGGCTGGAGATTGCCAAGGAGAGACACTCACACTGGAATAAACAATTGCCTCTGGTCTTCCTCATGTAGTGTGCCTTTCAGGTTCCTCGCGTTGTGTTCAAAATCACTACAATCAACCGACCTTGGTATCCAGAAAAAAACCTGTGTTGGTGTTTAGTTGCTTGTCCGCTCCTCAGAGGTAGGTGTGCCATTTCACTATGCACACATGCCACTTAGACACTAGACAAAAGATAAGGGGAGACAGAAGTTGTACACATGTGCCAACATGACAAAAACACTGAGCTCACAAATGCGCCACTGACCACACTCCGCCTCAGTACATACTCTCACTCCCACTATAGTGATGAACCAAATAAAGAAATGCATACAATTTTATTTACACTACCGCATGTTACACATACAGTAAACACAAGAACAAACCAAACTGACACATGACTATGCCTAACCTACGCACTAAACCATAGCTTACTTAGCTACCGGCATAGGCTCAGTACCAATTACCTACAAAAGTAAGTTGCACCCTTGCACTGACTTAACTAATACTTGCACTTGCAAGCACAAGGAGACAAACACACATAAACTTAACTAACGCTCACACTTTGTGGCACAAGTCTTCTAATAACTAGCATGCGTGCCAGCACTTTGCAGCACAGGTCTCCTAATAACTGAGGGAAGAGCAACACACTTTTTCAGCATGTAAACTGGGGGGGGTGGGGGGGGGGGGGACTAGCACTTTTCAGCACATGGTACAGAAACCAGGCAGGCACTGTCTTCTATACCCTACGCCCAGCACTGGCAGGCAGCCTCTGACTGGAGAGAAGGGGTGGGGGAACTCAGAGCTAGTAACTCCAGCTAGCTTGCACAGCTCTCCTGCTACAATATTAACTAAGAGTAAGATTACATTTAAATTGTATGTTTATTTGTGAACTTAGAACACACACACACACACACACAGATGATGAAGCTTAATAAATGATTAAATATAACAATGCAATACATATAATATCAGTAAACATGCTTAAATAGCATCACTCTGAAATATGCCTACAAGGTAGCACCATTTAACCCTCAAACCCCCCACACCCCCCCCCCCCCCCCCTCTCTCTCTCTCTCTCTCTCTGAGATTGTAAAGTCTGTAAGCCACTTAAGATGATGAGAATAGATACAGAAGAGTGGGGAAGTGTGCATCTTGCATTAAGTGCAACAACCAACCTGACTTGCATTTTAATGAATGGCATTGACCATTGTCTTAAGTTTTTGTATAATATTTTTATGTGATGTGGCATACATACCTGTCAACCCATACAGTTTACCAGTGTAAAATACAGTTTTTTCATTATTTTGGGGGGACATGGCCACACTGGAAAATGGATACAGGAAAACATAATTTTCATGAGATTTTGTTGTTGTTTTAAACTGAGCAAAAAGACTGAAAAACTGTTGAATGAGCAGCCAACGCATGCCATCGCCAAATGCACACTGACTGGCCTAGTGCAATAGGCTAAGAAATCTTGTCGGAAGTGAGATTTGAAGTCATGCATGCGTATTTAGCACAACATTGCTTCTTCCTTCCACTGCCACACGTGGCGGTTGGAATTCAAAATGCTGCTGGTACCAGTGAAAAACCAAAAGACCCCGGCCTGCATAAGGAAAATACAGGTTCACAAACACTGGACTAAGGTTTACTCCCCAAAGGGGTTGACAGCTATGGGCGTGGAACAGGTTGTTCTGTGCACTACCAAATTTTGGAAAGCAGTTTAGGCACCTTGTGCTGGTCAGCATGAAAAAGAATCAGTAATACTTTGAGTGGAGAGTTTAAACTTTACCTTTAAATCTGTTTTGACCATGTATCATCTGGAAATCTGTGCAACTGTGCTTTGTCAAAATTACTTTGTGTTGCAAAACTTGCTGAAGAACATGATTTGTGTGACATAGGGAAAACAGCACCTATGATCAGCAGTGAGTAACATCTTACAAACGCAACAAACAGGAAAATAAATGAGCACAATAGCCTGCCTTCTAAGTGATTGTTGAAGGATTCCAAGGCATCATTTTAAAAATCGGTGGCCTCAGAAGCAAGATTTTATGGAAAGTAGCAACTATTTCTTCACTTTCACAATATTATAGACAAAATTATACACTTGCAAATATGTATATATATATATTAATACACTTGCAAGTCTGTATATATATATTAACACTTTGAGTATACCTTCTTCTTCTTTTTCAGAGGCTTATTACTTATGAAAATGTAATTCAGTTTAGTAATATTAATAATACACATATTATGTGGGTGCATAGAGTGGTCTACAAAACACACACACACACACACACACACACCACACACACACACACACACACACACACCTATGATGCAGTGATAAAGACAAGAATGAAGAGACTGGAGGTTTAAAAGTAGTTTTTGAGCAGTTCTGTGAGGACAGTTGTAAAAGAGGAAGCAGAATCAGTTCAAGTCAGTCTTTTTATTTGCTTCTTTAACAAAACAAAAATAAACAAAATGGAAAACAAAGGAGGGGGAGGGGGGATGGCTCACTTTTTTTTTTTTTTACAAATTATAATAAAAATCAAGTATACATGTATTGATTTAATCAGTGATTTATTCAGTTACCTGTCAGCTAGTATTACTTTCCTCTAAAAACACAGAAGCACAAATATGACTGAAATTGAAAAATGATACATATTGGTAACAGAATTTAAAACCACCGAAACATCAGGGGTATGTGGACTGCATTTTGTGACTAGCAGTAACTTGAGTAAGCGCACACATACTCTGTAGTGTACTTCCGTCCTCGTGCAAAAAGCATCAAGTATAATATATATATATATATTTACCTAGTGCCAAAAGGTGTGCAGGACAAAGGGGGTAGAAAATAAAGTCGATGATACATTGAAACTAGTTGTGTTTTTAGAATGTGCACAATGCTAGGAAAGATTTCTTAAAAGCAGAATTGAAAAACTTTTGCACTTTTGGAGATATTTACTGACAAAGGTCATAAAAGGCTGCATGTTGTACATCAGATATTACAACATTCATAATTTATTGTGTCTTCAGTTTTGCACAAGTATGCACAAAATCAAGTCACATTATTAGTGCACATCTGCCCCACTATGTTTGTGCCAAATTTTGTACACATATAATTTAACACATGATTGTGACATGTTGATTGTTGATGGGCGACAGAAACCCACAACTCAACATTTTTTTATGTAACAAGTAACACACCCTTTCATGCAGTATACTATAGTCAGCCATACAGTGAGATTTTTTCTCAGTTTGCATTTAATCACAAGTCATAAAAAGTAAATGAAACAAAATTCTGTATTACATCAGTATTACAACCAAATAACATTGCCCCAATTTTTAGCATAGAAAACATTCTGTTTGCTTAGATCGGTCTAACAAAAACAGATCAGAATGACCTGATTTTTGTCAAGATAATTTACATTAACAATTAAGTCCAGTGGGAAGATGCCACTTTTCACAATACTTTCATTTCGCACACCCAAATAGGTGGAAAACTTGAAAATATTCTCAATAAACTCCTGAAAAAGTGCACAGTGAATGTTCTACATCAGATTGCTGTGCCTACATCAGACCACTGAAGGATACTACAACACACCTTTCGATGTTTCCAAACAAAGACACGCCATGTGGCCGGGAGAATGAAGTCATTCAGGAAAGGTCACGTGACGTCCCTGGATGTTGTCGATAAAACGAGACTGCTTTCTTGTTTGTTTTGTACAAAATATTAGATATCTTGTAGGGACGTCAGATGTTACAACAATATCAAATGATTGGGGGAAATATTCTTCAGACTTCGTGCAAAACTGAGTATTGCTGTGTAGTGCAGATGCGATTTTTCCGGTGATTCTGAAGTGATGCTGTTGTTTTTTGGTTGTTCAAAGTTTTCAGTTCGAGATTACAACACAACACATCTGAGGGCAAACATTCGTGATTTAGTGATCGAAAATACAACTATCATGAGTGTTGATGTTATATTATCCATATGAAACGATGTTTTCTGCGTACAAATCAAGTGATAGTTACTAAATGTGCTTTGCGATTTGTTTGTAAGCAAAGTGATGAAAATCACTCAGTACATGGATGTCCATTTTTGGCGGCTTTTTTTTTTTGGCGCTTTTTTCTGTGTGTGATGATTGTATCTTGAAATCAGTCACAGCCTGGTTGCTGAAATTATCTGTACTATATATTCATTCATTCATGCATGTACACAACATCTTAAATAAAAAAAGTTTTCAACAATGTTTTATTTTCAACTGAAGTGCATAACCCCTTGCATGCACACCTTTTGGCACTAAGTCATATATATATATATATATATATATATGGACCACTGACTGTAATTTACACTGTTATGATTTAGACCTCTTTAAGTTTGAATAAAGTTGGAGAGAAAAATGAAGTGAGATCAAAAGGTAAAAAACCCAGGACACATTCTTTGTAAACACTATGTAGCAGTGGGTGTAATATGGAAAGCTATATTCTGAACCACTCCAGCCTTCTTAGAGAGAATAAATTAGCAGTTAAATGTGTGCTTGACAATGGAAAGCAAACTTAATGTCAACACCACTGTCTCACTCTTAAACCTTATATGTACAATCTGCCATATAAAGGCACAAACACACTCGGATGCAGTTGGTGTGCATGTACCAATAGGAAACATTAGTCAAGATTTACAAATTTAAAATTACAGCTTAAATGAACACTGCCAATAGACTATAGAAACAGTAATGATAGAGCAGAGACTATGTGATTTTGTCCTGAATCCTCTTTAAGTAATCTATTTATTGTTATTGTAATGGAGTGGAGTGGTAGAAGGACAGGACACAGGCAGCGGAGTCAGTCAAAATGGAGACCACAGCAGGCGGCGACGGCAAACAGGCTTTATTCTACAGCAGCAGACAACTTTCTCAGCACCCCCAAAATCCTCACGCGCACGCATAGATAAGAGAACTGCGTGGGCCGCAAAGAACACACGCTATCGCTACAATGAAATCAGCCCTCTGGACCACAAAATGGCTGACAATTGTGTTTCCTTGGCCCGCACAAATACAGTTTCCTCAACAATAACTAAACTAATTAAAACATGAAATACATCAAATAAAAGCTACAGTTACAACCTTTTAAACCGTATAAACAAAATGTACACACATGACTTATTTAATTTACAACAAGAGTGGGAAGCGTGGCTTGCACCTATCTATAAGCAGATTCGTACAACTAAATCACAACTAACACAATGTACAAAACATAACTGTCGCTAAAACTTATATCAGAATAAAGAGCACGCTCCCACGGTTAAAATGGTACATAACAATTACAATACAACGCTCTGTAAGAGAAGCAAGACACACTCAAAGACTAGCACTAAAACAATCGGTGCGAACTTTCGCCTGGGACGCGTTATCTTAGTCGCAACAGCGCTGATAGTGATATCAAGTAGACTATGAATATAACTTAGCTTCTACAGTACACAATACTCAATAAGTTAATTTCAACCCAAAATAAACACTAAACATGAAGTCAGCTAAACAAAATACTATACGACAAAGCATTGATCGACAAGAATTACTTTCATCGAGTCAAAACAACGATTCACTACTATTCACTAGTACTAAACAGAGAACGCGCCATGCAGACGACGGCTATAAAAAGAATGGACCTAGAGAGGCATCGGCTACTGATTAAGCTCGACCCTGCGTCTAACATAAGATCTAAATAAACATTCTAAGATGCCAAATTATATTACACTGACATGGCTTGCTGCATAAAAAGGACTAGGTGAACAAGGAGTAGGTAAACAAACAAGCGGTCAAAATATTAAGGGAGTAAACAGATTTGAAAATGGCGCGCACCAGCGGCTATCGCCGGTCGGCTGTGTGAAGGCCATGTGGCATTACGCAACACGCAGCGCTTCAAAACAAAAGCGTCGTCTGCTTCGGTTCCCGGGTTACTAACAGTACAGTAATGAAATTGCATGGATCTGATAACCGGGGCGGGATTATTGTAAAAACGTACAAAGAGCACTTGCTCACATTATGATTAAATGTAATGATCATTCACTCTTCTTGTGCCTTTGTGTTAATTGTGTAGCTGGACAATTTAGTTTTTTTATACTGGATCAAGTGATAAAGGGAATGTTTGAATTTTTAGGCTGCAGACGATACCACATTGTGAAGGAAGGTGACAGTTGTTCACAACTGTTTGCTTAAGCCTGTGGTTCCGAAGGATGGCTTCAGAGACACTACAAGATGTTCCCAAGCCATGACCTGGGTGAGTATCATTAAAGTAAAAGTCCAAGGTTTTTAAGTATGCATAATGACCATCGAAATGACCATCAAAGCGATTGACAAATGAGTCACTATTTTCAGATTTAATGAAATATTTATTATTTAAAAAAATGTTTGATTGGGTTTTTCATCGATTTTATTTTCTGTAGGCTGGCCGGGACTACAGTCTCAGGTTCTCCATCAGTCACGTGACTTTTCCCGGAAGTGACGTCAGTCTGGGGAGTCAGTGCAGTTGCCATCTTAGATTCTTCAGTAAACTGTGTATTGTGTGGTCGACAAAAAAGTTAACTTTGCCTACCTGCTGTGTTGCCGGAACTGTAACAATTCGCAGATGACCCCAGGTATAACAATGCACGAGCTCCTGTGCAATCAACCCGCAGTGAGGTGAAAATGGATTAAATTTATACAATTCAAACAAACTGACTTTCTTGCTGCGCCGCATCATGCCCATTTGTGTAGCAAGCACTTCAGTGAGTGCGATTTCGCAAACCCCATGGAATACCGCATGGGGTTTGCTTCGAAGCTGACACGATGTTCCGGTACTTTTTCAAAATCCTGCCTGACAGGCTCAAACTGATATGGCTGTATCCTTGTGGGTCTCTCGGGCAAAGTATCAGTTTTGGCCATTTTGCAGGTACTCCCCAGAGTGACGTAGTAGACATATGGTCATGTGATTTGGGCGTCATGGCGACGCTTTCGGTATGACAGAAAATGCCTTTTTTCGTGCATTTATAACCCTCAGACCACAGTTTCACCTACATCATCGTTCTCAGCGAGCTTTAACGGAAATCGTGTCAAAAAATCACCCCATACCTTGGACTTGTCCTTTAAGGTCAACACGTTCAGTGACCCAGACCTTTATTCAGTTTTTCAGAGACTGACGAAGAGAACTTACTTCATGAACCTGAGTTTACAGATCAGTGTTGTTGTGGCATACTTTATTATTGCATATTAACATTTTGTGGTTATAGTGAGGCCAACTTGTCCAGTTAAGCCCATGTCATTTTCTGGAGAAGTGACCATTAATAGGCATCATCGTCATCTCCCACAGTTGCGTACTGTAGACGTGAAAATTAAGGTTTCGTGTGTTGACATGCGTCAACACTGTTAGTCGGATGAAAAGAACTGATTCATGGGCTGTATAAATTTGTTTATTTCTCTGCTTGCACTTTCAGAAGAGTTTCTGTGATGAGATCTTGGTACAAAAATCCAGCAAATATGGGCAGTAACTAACTGCAGTCTAAAGCTAGGTCTAGTTGCCCAGGCAGTTTATGGTAATAACATTAATGAAAGTAATTATCACTGCCATAAATGAATCTGAATAAGCGTGCTTTTTTTTTCCATCCAGAAGACTTCAAGTATAAAAATTACAGCATGTTGGAAATACTTAATGCACATATGTATATAATTACACCAGAACCAAGACATATAGGAGTGTATTGATTCATTTGAACTATATTAAGAGGATGAGGATGTACCTGTGCAGTGTATGTACTTTGTATTTACTCACATGCCATGTGAGAAGTCTGTGACTTGGATGTTTGTTGTTGTTGTTTGTGTGACGTCTTTTGGGCACTAATTAACTCCCATGTTTGTTAATTTTATATTGGGCGGTTCAGTGAAGCTGGTTTGCACGAGCGATTCCCTTTGTAATCTTTCAAGCAAGAAGTCGCAAAAGGTCTCAGCTGTCACTTCCGGGCTGATTTCTGAGTAGGCGTTGGTTCACACTGTGTATAACAATGGAAGTTTAACCTAGAATTGCGAAGCAGTACAAATGCAACCACTGTTGAGGTTGCAAAAATTACAGGGGAAAGGTGATGGAGGGTAGAAGACAGTGTCTTTACATTGTTTTGGGCTAACCAGGAAATCACGAGTTTGCAGAAAAAATGCGGTTTGGGGCATCCTATAGCATGAGCAACATGTTGCTTGTTGCCAGACATATTTTAACTACGGGCCTTCAAAAATGCCTTTAAAGTTGGCAGGGTAAACTTCGCAAATTCACTGTTACTGCCTTCCATCGTGAAGAAAGTATGCACCGGAAGTAAAAGCAGCCAAGGGACTTCAGAGATGCCAGGTAAAAGTCAAGGGAGTTAACAATCCCGCCTGAACTGCCCAATAGAAAGGGAAGAAATCTTCTAGAAAAAGGAAAAGGAGGGAAAAAACAAGTTTTAAACCAGCTGACTCAGATAGCCTTTTTGTCTGCAGTTTCTGACCCTGTCCAGACTGAATTCTAACCATAATTATAAAAAGGAAGCAAAAGGTCAAAATATTACTTGTTAAACATTGGCAGCCATTTTTGTATGTTGCTTAAGCTGCTTATAAGTAGAAAAACAATTCTGTTACTTCAGATGCATTTAGGCTGGCCGCATAGTCTAATTGGTACTTACACACATGCTGATTTTTTCAGTCTTGTGATCATTTACTTTCAAAGAAAAACGCAATTAAGTGGTTTATTTGCTCTTCTTAAATATTCGAGATTCAAGATTACTCAAAGAACAGTTATTGAAAATCCAAAAGTTACATAATAAACTAGTAATTTACATAATTTACACACACACACACACACACACTCACATACACACACACACACACACACACACACACACACACACACACACACACACCACACACACTGCTCTGACATTTGAACAGATTTATCTGTTCAGATTTATCGGAACAGATTTATCTGTTCAGAAATGCTATTGACTGTATTTGATTTAGGTACACAAAATCGTCTACCAGATGGAAGAAGTTCATAATGTTTAGCAAGGATATGGCTGTTGTCATCTACAGTCATCCTAGCCTTCCATACTACACGTCCCTACAACTGACTTAATTGTTCTTGTCTTTCACCCACAACCTTGCCACACACACTCACCACTATATTCAGGACATTTTTGCTTTTCACATCTAAGCCTCCAAACCAGCATAGGAATGAAAATGATAAACATATGGGCCATGATCATAGTTAAAAACAAGGAAAAACAACAACAAAGGAAAGCAGTTTTATTTCAGTATTAAGCTCATGGTGTAAACGCCAGTTTCAAAAGCAACACAAGGTTTCCTAGTTATCAGGGCCCATAATGTGTAAAGAGCAAACAAAGTGAAAGGTTGGTAGGTAGTCCGGAATCCTGACTTCCTAGAGTCCATAAGTCTGACCCGTGTTCCACACGCACGAGTTATCAATGGGCATCAAACTATCCATTTGCCAGTGTTTGTTTTTATGTGGCAAAATTTCATTCTGTTACCAACAGTGCAACACACGTGATGTCAAAAATTTGAAACCGATGAGACACTGCATGACAGACTTGGACTGACCATCACATGACAACAGACCTGGCATTTGCCATGCAAATCAAAGTTCATTTTGAACTACATTCAAGTCATGTATGTTGTTTGATTCTGACAGCCTCTGTCCTTAAGTCTGTGAGAAGCTAGACTTTCACTTTAAAGTTAAAAAAATTCAATCAGTGAGCCTTTGGAATAATTTGTTCTGCTTACATCCCATGCTGAACATATTTTTCTTAAAAATGTAAAAAGCATAATTGCCAAACTGTAGTAGATGCTGTGTCGGTGTCCCAATGACCCCTTCCCATTCAAGATTTTCCTGTCCCTGTCTTCGTTGTCTGTGTTAACTATGATGTGTCTTGATGTGTAAATAAAAATGTCTTGGATAATATATGTCCAGTGACACTTGGAATAGCATCAGTCCATATGTGTTCGTTTCCTCGTCAACAGTAGCCTCTGTTGGTAACAGAAGCATCAGAGTCACCATATTTATATGGTGTTTAGGCTGCTTAAACATACAAAAATGTGTCCGCAAATTTAATCAGATTTTGGCCAGTCCTCTATAAACTCCACACATGTTGAGTTTCTGGTGTCATCACCATTTAGAAAATAAATGCGATTACAGGGGCCATTTACTCGTCATACATGTGGGCCCAGATGACTAAGGAGACTGTTTTAAAGGAATGGAGAATGGATGTAAATCTGGTGAGCCTTCAGCAGCTTTGTTTTAAAGGAATGGAGAATGGATGTAGATCTGGTGAGCCTTCAGTGGCTTTGTTTTAAAGGAATGGAGAATGGATGTATAAATCTGGTGAGCCTTCAGTGGCTTTGTTTTAAAGGAATGGAGAATGGATGTATAAATCTGGTGAGCCTTCAGTGGCTTTGTTTTAAAGGAATGGAGAATGGATGTAAATCTGGTGAGCCTTCAGTGGCTTTGTTTTAAAGGAATGGAGAATGGATGTATAATCTGGTGAGCCTTCAATGGCTTTGTTTTAAAGGAATGGAGAATGGATGTATAAATCTGGTGAGCCTTCAATGGCTTTGTTTTAAAGGAATGGAGAATGGATGTATAAATCTGGTGAGCCTTCAAGTGGCTTTGTTTTAAAGGAATGGAGAATGGATGTATAAATCTGGTGAGCCTTCAATGGCTTTGTTTTAAAGGAATGGAGAATGGATGTATAAATCTGGTGAGCCTTCAATGGCTTTGTTTTAAAGGAATGGAGAATGGATGTATAAATCTGGTGAGCCTTCAATGGCTTTGTTTTAAAGGAATGGAGAATGGATGTATAAATCTGGTGAGCCTTCAATGGCTTTGTTTTAAAGGAATGGAGAATGGATGTATAAATCTGGTGAGCCTTCAATGGCTTTGTTTTAAAGGAATGGAGAATGGATGTAAATCTGGTGAGCCTTCAATGGCTTTGTTTTAAAGGAATGGAGAATGGATGTAATCTGGTGAGCCTTCAGTGCTTTGTTTTAAAGGAATGGAGAATGGATGTATAAATCTGGTGAGCCTTCAGTGGCTTTGTTTTAAAGGAATGGAGAATGGATGTATAAATCTGGTGAGCCTTCAGTGGCTTTGTTTTAAAGGAATGGAGAATGGATGTATAATCTGGTGAGCCTTCAATGGCTTTGTTTTAAAGGAATGGAGAATGGATGTATAAATCTGGTGAGCCTTCAATGGCTTTGTTTTAAAGGAATGGAGAATGGATGTAAAATCTGGTGAGCCTTCAATGGCTTTGTTTTAAAGGAATGGAGAATGGATGTATAAATCTGGTGAGCCTTCAATGGCTTTGTTTTAAAGGAATGGAGAATGGATGTAAATCTGGTGAGCCTTCAATGGCTTTGTTTTAAAGGAATGGAGAATGGATGTATAAATCTGGTGAGCCTTCAATGGCTTTGTTTTAAAGTAATGGAGAATGGATGTATAAATCTGGTGAGCCTTCAATGGCTTTGTTTTAAAGGAATGGAGAATGGATGTATAAATCTGGTGAGCCTTCAATGGCTTTGTTTTAAAGGAATGGAGAATGGATGTAAATCTGGTGAGCCTTCAGAGCTTTGTTTTAAGAATGGAGAATGGATATCGGTGAGCCTTCAAGCTTGTAAGGGAATGGAGAATGGATTAGATCTGGTGAGCCTTCAATGGCTTTGTTTTAAAGGAATGGAGAATGGATGTATAAATCTGGTGAGCCTTCAATGGCTTTGTTTTAAAGGAATGGAGAATGGATGTATAAATCTGGTGAGCCTTCAATGGCTTTGTTTTAAAGGAATGGAGAATGGATGTAAATCTGGTGAGCCTTCAGCAGCTTTGTTTTAAAGGAATGGAGAATGGATGTAGATCTGGTGAGCCTTCAGTGGCTTTGTTTTAAAGGAATGGAGAATGGATGTATAAATCTGGTGAGGCTTCAGTGGCTTTGTTTTAAAGGAATGGAGAATGGATGTAAATCTGGTGAGCCTTCAGTGGCCTTGTTTTAAAGGAATGGTGAATGGATGTAAATCGGGTGAGCCTTCAGTAGCTCTGTTTTAAAGGAATGGAGAATGGATGTATAAATCTGGTGAGCCTTCACTGGCTTTGTTTTAAAGGAATGGAGAATGGATGTATAAATCTGGTGAGCCTTCAATGGCTTTGTTTTAAAGGAATGGAGAATGGATGTAAATCTGGTGAGCCTTCAGCAGCTTTGTTTTAAAGGAATGGAGAATGGATGTAGATCTGGTGAGCCTTCAGTGGCTTTGTTTTAAAGGAATGGAGAATGGATGTATAAATCTGGTGAGCCTTCAATGGCTTTGTTTTAAAGGAATGGAGAATGGATGTATAAATCTGGTGAGCCTTCATTGGCTTTGTTTTAAAGGAATGGAGAATGGATGTAAATCTGGTGAGCCTTCAGTAGTTCTGGTTCTAGGCAGAGGGGACCTCAGTTTCTGCATCTGCAGCACCTCACAGTGGGGGTGACACACAGAGAGAAAATGCATCTTGTGACAGATGGAGAATGGCCAGCCTGGTAGTGATTTTTGTATAAACTTGCATTTGTCTGAATTGTGTTTATTCATGAAGCCACTTTCTCTGTGTGTGCTGTTGCAGAGGAGAGGAGGAGGCGGGAGAAGGAGCGGAGGGAACAGGCCCGCATGGATGGTAGGTAGACCGACCTGGAGACGGTCATGTGCATTCTTTGATAAGCTTCTCTGTGGTGGGGTACCCAACTACCCCACGTTCAGAAATCAAGATCCCCTAGGCTGAGAATCCTGAGCTTTCAAGTCTTTCAGATCTGCTTTTTAAGCCTGGAGTAGGTTAGAATTTAGCTTTACATGCTGCACCTACTGCCAGAGAATTTTGGACCTTCATTTTCCCCAAAGCCTTCCAAGAGCAAACTAACACTTGACATACCAATTGTATCTGAACTGCTATTCCTATTGCTCACTGTTGTTTTGTTAAAAAAAAAAAAAATTGGGAGGGGGGGGGAGGGGTTGTTGTTTTCCATAAAAAAAAGAAAGGTAGTTCAAGTTGATTGATTGGCTCAGATTCAGATTTTTCTCTTGCTCAATAAATAAAGAAAATTAGGAAGTGTTACCTTTCTAGCCTGTTGTGGGATTTCATGAGCTCATTTATCTTTGGACTGAGTTGGCAGACCTGACTTCAGTGTAGTTTTACACAGCTGCAGTTGCGAATCATTATGAAAACTGTTCTATCTTTATACTGCTAGGCAGCTTTTCTTGTGCTAATTAATGCTGATAGACCACTGAGAAAGAAAATGAATACTACAATAATATACATAACTTTTTTTCTCTTCTTTCTTTTTTACTAATGCAGCCATATGTTTTTGTGTGATTTCAGCCCAGTTCCGTCGTCGTGCTGACCTGTGGGAGGAGAATCGTAGGCGTTTGTTGGGGTTGGTGCCAGGGCCCGTGTTGATGTGTGAGTGTGCGGGTCAGTTTAGTCGCCGCTGTGCTGCATGCAGAAAGTTTTGGAGCACTCCACGGAGTCCATCGCGTTCTCGATCCCGGTCACCAGCCAGGTATTTGCACAGGGTTTTTAGGGATGGGGCGATGCGGGTGGAAGAGTGCCCCTTGTTGTGTGAGAGCGCGGGTGTTTTCATGCATTCATTTTTAGATTTGGAGCATGCATGCACATCACCACCTCACTCAGACACCTCTTCGTCCGATGCCGACCCTCCTACACCCATGGCAACCCCCCCTGCTAGCCCCGTGGCCCCTTCCCCCCCACCCCCTCCCGCCCAAGGCCCGTGGCCCCTCCCCGTAGACAGGTAGCGACCCCTGCCCCAGCATTGCCTCCCCACAGGCCGGAACCACGGGTCCGACGGCGACCCCGGCAACCCCAGCCTTTAGATAGGCCCGACCCTCCAGCCCCAGCCCCACAACAGAGTGGCCCACAGCCAGCTGATGTGGAACCCCCGGCCCATCTCCCTCCATGCAGGTCCGGCAGGATTCGACGGAAGCCTGACCGATACCAGTCCATTGATTTTAGAAGGTAAACATTAGACATTGCTTTTGATAATGGAAACTAATCTGCAATTTAGAATAACAGAATGAAAGAAAAGAACATAAAGAAAATAATCTGGTGTTTAGAACAACATGACAGAAGGGATAAAGAAGGATCATAGTCGATGTACTGGTACTATGTGGTAGTTCAATTTGAGTTTTGATAGGTCTTTGTCTTTCCTGTCTTCAATAGGTCATTCTCTTCATTCTTTTTTTGTTTTTGTTTTTCCTTCCCCCCCCTTGAGATACATACTACATAGTATGAATGTGTGTGTGGCTGGTCCCTGAAAGTATTCAGTTGGATGTTGTCTAACATATTTAATTACCGATTTAAAAACAAATTGGGTGGGGTGGGGTGCATTAGACAAACAGTAGACAAACAACAATATGTCACACACAAACTCGGTATAAACACAGATAGACTGCGGTCTGCTGAAGACTGTTTAGTACCTTGCACATTTGTCCCTGTCCCTTGTATGAATGGGTCCCCATTCCCCGTATGAATGAATGTGAATCTGTGCGAGAATGGACGGTTTATCAAGTTTTACATGTAGCAGTATCATCATTTTCTTCTTCTTAGGAATATTTTTCGATTATAGTATTAGCGCTGGTGACCACATTTATTATCATCATCATTTTCCTAATTTTTTTATTATATTTTTCTGTTACAATTTTCTGTGGGGATCGAGAACAAAGAATATATTTTTATTTTCATCTAAATCTCCATTATTACATCAACGTCGTTATTAGGTTGTAGCTCTTTAGAACAAAAATTCTGTAAATTGGATTCTGTGGAATGTTCTAAAAAAGAGATCAAAGCACACAAAAGGTTAAAAAGAACACTTTTGTTAATGGGACAATCCAAAATAACCCATCGCCATCATCCCTTTGCCTTGCCGAGGCAACATCCATGTAAAACAGGCTCGGTTTTTACCAGTTCATTTTCTCTCTCGTCATTGTGGCCTGTTTGTTGCCTTATTCAAAGTAATCTGCTCCAAATTTGCAAGTCCTGTTGTACTGTCACATTATTAAGGCTGTTCTTTTTCATCTCTTGTGTGTTTTGATCTCTCATTTTCTCATGCAGGGCATAGTTTGTTTTGTGTATACATGCTATATATTTATATTCATCATTAGGAAGAATGAAACCGGCCACACATACAAATAGTTCTGTAAATGCATCTGAGTGCATTGATTTATATTCTGCTTTATGTTGTTTGCAGTCAAACGTACACTTATTTTTGGATTTGCAACAAAAAGCACACACTAGTTTACACAATTGATTGATTTGTAGTATTTGATAATCAGTTGCCACTGAAAGGTCATCTCAGGATGAAACACAATTCCTAAAATCACAAATAGCAACAATAGACGTTTTTCATATATAATGCTATTTTCTGATGTACACAAATTTGATGTGCTTTACGACATTCTCTGACATTTTCAAGTAGAAACCAGGCCCACAGTTCTGAACAAATGCAGGCACCAAATCTCAAGGAAAAAACTCATGTCTTGGCTCATAGATTTCAAAACAACATGGTCAACCGTAAAAATGAAAAAGTATAGATCAGGAAGAGTTGCTAACTTAACTGGCTATTTAAGTGGAGTGGATTGCATTGTACCTGACAAGACCCACAATCAAAATTTAAAATAGGAATACCTGTCTTGTACTTCCAGCTGTAAACTAGCTACACTCCAGATGAGTTTTACGTAAAAAGACTAACAGGTAAGGTCATGGTCAAACTTGCTAGGTCCTGGGGTCCTTATGGGGAAGCATTTTGGGTGAAAGTTGGTATGTGCCTGCTAGTAGTAGTATCATTTGTTCTGAGCCTGCTTTTAAAGCAGTTGCCTGGTTTTGACTGTAAATCCAAAAATTGGTGCAAGCTTGGCTGCCAACAACCTATGCTGCTGGACTGACCCAACCAATCGCACATCAACACTGTTTAGTATTTGGGTAGGTAGGGCTTGTTTCCTTGGGAGGGTGGTGGTGGTTAGGGCTATGTTGAATGGGTAAATTGGAAGGGATGTCAGTGGGGGAATAGTGATATATGCATTGGGTACATAAAGAGCAGGTTAGAGTAGGGTATTAGTTCATTTGTGTTTTGACTGGGGAAAAAGATTCACCTCCCAAAGGCATGCACGGTGACGGAACAGGGCTGGATCAACACCAGAACATGTGGTAATGTATGCACTGGGTACGTAAAGAGAGTTTAGAGTAGAGTATTAGTTCATTAATTTTTGTGTTTCTCAACTTGAAAAATCATAAGTCTATGTAAAGAGTGTCAGTCTATTTTTAGCTGACCTGCTTTGCAAATCACAAAAGAGTTAAAAAGAAAAGTATTTTTGGCTTTCTTGTTTTTGAAATTTCAGGTTACTGAAGTGAGTGAGTGCTCTTCTACTCTTTTCACTTTTTTTCTTTTCTTTTTAAATTGGTTTTTTTGTTCCCTCATTTGTGTGTATTTTGTTTATGCTTGTTTCCTTTTTGGTTTAAACAAAATTTTATTCATTCATCGTAATCATAAGCTCAACAAATAAGTACAGGAAACACAAAAGCAATATGCTTATTTGAGTGTTACCTATAGATAAAATGATAATCACACAGACATTTACGATGGCAAGATGGCAAATTGTTGTCAAAACGTCAGAGGCAACAAAACCAACAAAGACCAAAATGACAACAAAAAACAAACAAAACAAAAAGCAAAACAATAACAACAAAACGGGAGGAGGGGGTGGGGGTTAAAAAAGCAAATAACTAACCGAATGGTCTAGTAATGTTGTCATAATTATTGATCTGAGAGAGAGAGGAGAGGATTAAAACGTGTACTTCTTCGCTTGTATCATAAACAAATTTTGGCAGACTTTTACAGATTTACAAGCGGTCGGTTTGGCGCAGAAAGTCATGGACTATAGCAAATATTTTCTTATTAGTTTCTAAATGTAGCTGGTCGTTTCCAAACAGAAGTGTGTTGATATTTCTTTCATTCTCATCTAGTTTATTAATGGTTTTATTTCTAATACTATTATAAAGGGGACAATGTAGTAAGAAATGCTCTGATGTTTCTGCTGTATATCCGCATGAACATATAGGGACTTCTAACAGGTGGCGTCTGAATGTCACAATTTAAATCGCTAATAGCAAGTCGAAGTCTACAATGCTTAACTTGTTCCTTTCTAGAACCAAAATAATAATATATAGGAACCACAGTGTCATTCGTTGACAAATATTTTTCAGCAGACTAATTGAAGGATTTGTTTGTATAGTTTGAGGTAATGTGTTCCACAGTTGGGTAGTTGACGGAATGAATGAATTTGCATATAGTTCTGTTTTGTGAGCGGGAATGACTCTTTCATGTGGTCGTCTGCGATGATACGGGTTTGTTGTTGAAACTAGAGGTGGTACTAAGTTCGATAGGTATCCGGG
>JABMCL010001025.1:190000-203094 GCA_018857735.1 Alviniconcha marisindica | reverse complement strand
CGTCATGAAGGGGCACTTTTTATCTCCGCGCACCTGTCCACCGACGCGGTCAGCGCCCTCCTAAAGGTTCGGGTACTGATAAGACTGCGGAGGCAACATAGCGTCAAGCACTTACGTTAACACGAGGCGCGTCCGCCCTGGGTAATAAAAGAGTCCTGTCTCGATTCAAACGATTGTGAGCCGGTTTGGCCTAGCGGTAAGGCGTTAGGCTGGTAAGCGGAAGGACCTCGGTTCGATACCGCTTCGGCTCTCCTTTCTCTTCAAAAAGGTTGTGGTTTGTGGACACTGTCTTGTGACTCTGTCCATCACTTCCTACTGAAGAATTAAAATGACACTCATTGCTGCCCATTTTAATGCAGGAATCATTCTGGTGGGGACAGTGTAGCGATAGGTATTTAAAATCTCCCTCTTCCCCACCCCCATCCCCCCCCCCCCCCCCCCCCCCCCCCTTCTCGCGGTCCCTAATAAGCCTTATGGTTTCTGTGGACGTTAAGCACCATGTTTACTTACATTACTTCAAACGATTTTCGTTTTATTCGTGCTGGCCTAAGCAGCGTAGACGGTTATAAAAGAAACGCCTGACATCATCTGAACTGTCGGCTCCAAAATTCCTGCCATCTGAGTACCAAGGAAAAACTGTCCGTTAGCTGTTAGTTTTTCGAGACCTATGGCGTAATCAGTCATGGCAGTGGTTGGAGGAGGGATGTCGTAAACCAGTGTTAGGAGTTCGGTGTAGACCCGAGACGTTGGTGGAGTTATTGGGGATGTCTGTGAAACTCTGTGAAACTGTTCATCTGCTGGACAAAATCTGCCCCTGTCGTGTTTTAAAGGCATCTGTAGGGGTCACTGTTCATGCACACTGCGGTCTGATACAGTTCCTTGGTCAGAACGCAAGGGTTGAAAAGAATGCTGATTTTAGGAGAACAACACAAAACATCCACACATTTTCAATAATAAAAGGAGTAGAAAACACTTTTACCCCGTTGTTTCTTAACATTTGCGCGTCTTTCGTGTTGTCTGTTACAGTTAGCGTTCTTTTGAACCCTTGTGTGTGTGTGTGTGTGTGTGTGTGTGTGTGTGTGTGTGTGTGTGTGTGTGTGGTGTGTGTGTGTGTGTGTGTGTGTGTGTGTGTGTGTGTGTGAGTGTGTGTGGTGTGTTGGGAGGTGTGTGTGTGTGTGTGTGTGTGTGTGTGTGTGTGTGTGTGTGTGTGTGTTGTGTGTGTGTGTGTGTGTGTGTTGATTTTATGTCTTGTTGTTCTTGGTTTCTGGAGATTTCTTTCATCACCATCATCATTGCCGACCTCATCATCACCACCACCACCATCATCATCATGATCATCACCGTCATACATTGTTTATTATGATCGTGAATGCAGTGATGATGGTGATTATGTTTATTATCACTAGTCTGCTGGCTGTGTCCTTATCACTGGGCCCGCTGATGTAGAAACCACGGTCCTATCCACCAGAAGAAGAAGAACAATGGACAGCTCCCTTTGTGAAACCGACAGTTACCCTCGAAAGTAAATCAGAATCCGTGCTAGGAGCATTTAATCTGATGCTTAAATAGCCCTCATTTCATCAAAACACAACCACTACAACACACACACGCACGCACGCACGCTTGCACGCATACACATACACACACACGCACGCACGCCCCACGCTCCCCAACACACACACACACACAAAACAAAATACACACACACACACACACACACACACACACAACACAGAGTCCCTCTCTCTCTCTCTCTCTCTCTCTCTCTCTCTCTCTCTCTCTCCCCTCTCTCTCCCCTCTCTCTCTCTCCTCTCTCCCCACACCACACACACACACACACACACACACACACACACAATCGCCCTGAAAAGGAAATCGGAAATATTCTTGTTCATCCTAGTATCAGTTAGTAAGCGTTAGAATACAGTATAATGTCTTTATCGGTTGTGCTTGTGGTTTTATGAAGTGGGAATCATTTGAGCAATGGCGACTTGTTAGGATTTTGTTCGTGTCGAATCCTAAGTAAAACGTCTCTGTTTAGTCCTTTATCTCGCCTTGATTTAAGCTTCAATGCTGACTGAATGCTCAATGAAAGCAGCTGGCGGACCTACTCTTCATCTTGTGTCATGATGGACATCGTGTTTTTTATCATCGTTCTTTGTGTAAATACTTCCGGTCGACGACTTGCTCTCCTTCCTCAGACCCAACGCTTGCCAGCAACAAACGCCACTCTGTCGCCGTACACGGAGAGTGAGGGAGGTCCGCGCTACTACCGCGGCGCGTGCGACACGTTGCTGTCCTTGAACACCAGCGAAGGGTCATACAACTTTTCTGTGGAGATACTGCCTGGACATGGACCTGTCTCGATTGGCTCCGCTCTTGTTGGTCAGTTGTGGCAGACTTTCTAGTGTTGCCACTTACACCTGTTACATCATCATGTGTTGGTCAGTTGTAGCAGACACACTAGTGTTGATACTTACACCTGTTACAATGAGTGCTGGTCAGTTGTAACAGACACTCTAGTGTTGATAATTACACCTGTTACATTGAGTGTTGATCAGTTGTAACACACTAGTGTTGATACCTACACCTGTTACACTGAGTACTGGTCAGTTGTAGCAGACACACTAGTGTTGGTACTTACACCTGTTACATTGAGTGTTGGTCAGTTGTAGCGGACACTCTAATATTTCCACTTACACCTGTTACATCATCGTGTCAAGTCACACCTTTACGTGCACATTCCCAGACAGACTTGGAGCACGGATCCTGGACAACCTGATCTGTATCTACTTGTACTAGCGAGGCTAGAAAAACAACTATAGTCACAACACTAGGTGTCCATTCCCAGAGAGACCTGGACACCCTGGCCTGTATCCACTTGTACTAGCGAGGCTACATAAGCAACCAGTCACTGTTGTAGGTGTCCATTCCCAGAGTGACCCCTTTACAACCTGACCTGTATCAGCTTGTACTAGCGAGGCTGCATAAGCAACCAGTCACAGTTGTAGGTGTCCATTCCCAGAGTGACCCCTTTACAACCTGACCTGTATCAGCTTGTACTAGCGAGGCTGCATAAGCAACCAGTCACAGTTGTAGGTGTCCATTCCCAGAGTGACCCCTTTACAAACCTGACCTGTATCAGCTTGTACTAGTGACCAGTCACAACATGACGTGTCCATTCCTAGAGAGGTTTGGACAGCCCGGTTTGTATCAACTTGTACGATGACCCCGGATAACCCGGCCTGTATCAGCTTGTACTAGCGAGGTTACATAAGTGACCAGTCAGACCATGACGTGTCCATTCCCAGAGTGACCCCTTTACAACCTGACCTGTATCAGCTTGTACTAGTGACCAGTCAGACCATGACGTGTCCATTCCCAGAGAGGCCTGGCGCGCTGACCCTGGACACCCAGACCTGTCCGGAGTACACGGGGGAGGGACGTGACGTGAGCTGTCGCTGCAGCCACCCGTCCACACAGGGAGGGTCCCCACCCGCCACCCTAGCCTGGCCACCCGCCGCTGACTCCGCCACCCTGCACATTGAGGCCGTGAAGAGAGGCCAGAACGGAACCGTGCGCACGTGCCGCTCCCTGTGGGGGTCACAGGGGGAGGTGGTGCAGTCTCTCAACTACACCCTGCTGGTTGCACGTCAGTGTTGTGTGTGTGTGTGTGTGTGTGGTTTTTTGTGTGTGTGTGTGTGTGTGGTGTGTGTGCGCGCGCATTATGGTCTAATTTAGAGGTTTTAAAAGATTATTTGTTTTCGCTAATGATGTAAGTGACGATGAGGTCAGAAAGTGGGAATGGAAGCGACGGAATTGCCGGACTCATTGACTGCTTTCTCTAGGACTGGGCCGGGAGTTAAAGAAAGTCATTGTGTCGTGGATAAATGAAAACGGAATGACTCGATGAATTCATCTCCGTCCTCACACGCACACACACAACACACACACACACACACACACACACACACACACACACACACACACACATATATATTTCTCTTCCCGACGAAGCCCCCAATGGGGCCAAAAATTCGGACATACCTTTTTCATCTGATTTCATTGTCGTCAACATTTATTTTTATACCTCTAGGTGAAACTGGATTGATTTGTTATATATATGAACAGGAGGGAGGCTGATTCTTTGAGAGAGAGGGGAGAGAGAGAGAGAGAGAGAGAGAGAGAGAGAGAGAGAGAGAGAGAGAGAGAGAGAGAGAGAGAGAGTTGAAACATTAACAACATCGAACCAATGCATGAAATAGGATATAAATAGGATACCTACTTTTGTCCTACAGCGGAATGCGATGGAGTTTACCACCGTACCGTGTCTGTGCCATTAAAACTGTTTTTATTGCAGCAGTCTTGTGATCCTCATTAAAATTGTTTTTATTGCAACAATTTTGTCATCCTCATTAAAACAGTTTTTATTGTAGCAGTCTTGTGATCCTCATTAAAATTGTTTTTATTGCAACAATCTTGTGATCCTCATTAAAACTGTTTTTATTACAACAATTTTGTCATCCTCATTAAAACTGTTTTTATTGCAGCAGTCTTGTGATCCTCATTAAAATTGTTTTTATTGCAACAATCTTGTGATCCTCATTAAAATTGTTTTTATTGCAACAATCTTGTGATCCTCATCAAAACTGTTTTTATTACAACTGTCTTGTGATCCTCATTAAAACTGTTTTTATTACAACTGTCTTGTGATCCTCACTAAAAAATTTTTTAATGGCATCAGTCTTGTGATCCTCATTAGAAGTGTTTTTATTGCAGCAGCCTTGTGATCCTCATTAGAAGTGTTTTTATTGCAGCAGCCTTGTGATCCTCATTAGAAGTGTTTTTATTGCAGCAGCCTTGTGATCCTCATTAGAAGTGTTTTTATTGCAGCAGCCTTGTGACCTTCCCCTTGACATTCCGTTTGCAGACGGTCCCAGCGGGGTGACCGTGACTGGCCCAACAAACGTCACTGATGACCTGCAGAATTTGACCTTGACCTGCACATTCACTGAGGTCTACCCGTCCGCTAACTTCACGTGGAACATTCCCTGTGCGACCTTGAACTCCACTGCTGACGTCAGCACGTGCACACTGGATGGGGGGTTGTTGGAGGACGGGGCGACGGCTGTATGCCTGGTTTTCAATTCTGCAGTTCCAGAGTTGAACGCGACTGACTCCTACAGGTTTCCTGTCACAGGTGAGTGCTACCTGTGTTTCTGTTCAAGTTTTGTTTCTTCTGTCTGCTACATGTGTTATGCATCTCTTCTGTCTTTTTCTGTCTTAAAAAAAAGTCCTTTGTTTGGTAATTTTCTTTATTTTTGTTGGTGTTGTTGTTGTTGTTGCTGTTGTTCTTGTTGTCTTATTCATTTTTGACATGTATAATACGTGAAGCGCGAAACAGAATGGGCATGGTGTAGTCCAACGCTTCTTTTTCTTATATTCCACACTCACCACCGTAAGGAACTGGGGGTTGGTTTGCAGCGAGTTGTTGGTAGTGGTGGTGGTGGTGGTGGTGGTGGTGGGGTGGGGTGGGGGATTTACGGAACAGTCTTCTCGGTCGGTCGCTCTTCAGATGTATCCTTGTAGCAAGAAGTACGTATAACGACCCATGGCACACCGTTTACACACAGCTTCGTGACGCATCAACAAGGAAGGAAAAGACAACCCCATGACGAGCGGACATGTTGACGAGCGATCTCACCCGGCAGTCAACAGATAAGGCTTTGTGTAAACGACTTCAGCGGCAGTGAGAATAGCCGTGGGAAATGACTCAGAGTCCACTACACATACGGTTAAGTAGCAACACTTCACAATACAGCCGGGCCCACGCCTGCCATGTCCCAAGAATAGGGTCAGTTCGCCAGTAGGGAGATATCAGGAGCATACTGATAGAATAGGGTTAGTTCGCCAACAGGGAGACAACAGGAGCATACTGATAGAATAGGGTCAGTTCGCCAACAGGGAGACAACAGGAGCATACTGATATAATAGGGTCAGTTCGCCAACAGGGAGACAACAGGAGCATACTGATAGAATAGGGTCAGTTCGCCAACAGGGAGACAACAGGAGCATACTGATAGAATAGGGTCAGTTCGCCAACAGGGAGACAACAGGAGCATACTGATAAAACAGGGTCAGTTCGCCAACAGGGTCTTTGGTGTTTTCCTTGGCTTGTCCAATGACATGATGCACATGGCACATGGCCACAGTGTGATTTACTGCAACACTGAAACGTGCATGTACCCATTGACTCGTGTGTTGTAATAGTATAGGGGTAGCCCCAAGCATTGGTTTACGAGATCCTTCATCCAACCACTGCCATAACTGAGTACGACAGAGGTCTCAGGTAACTGTCAGCTAATGGACATATTTTCGCTGGTGCTCAGACCACAGTTTGTAACAGACAACTTAAATTGGTTGAGTGTTGCTTTACGTCCACAGAAACCATCAGGCTTATCAGGGACGAGAGCCCAGGACGGCCACCTCGACTTTCACACAGTTCCTGAGCTCTAAAGTTAAATGATATCAGGCGTTTCATTTATAACCGCCCACGTTGCTTATACCATCACAAATAAAATTGAAATCATTTAAGTAAGTAAGTAAGTAAGTAAACATGGTGCTTAACGTCCACAGAAACCATAAGTCTTATTAGGGACGGGGAGAGGGGGGGGGGGGGGAGGTGGGGGGAGGGAGATTATATACCTATCGCTACACTGTCACCACCAGAATGATTCCTGCATTAAGATGGGCAGCGATGAGAGCCATTGTAATGTTTTAGTAGGAAGTGGTGGACAAAGTCACAAGACAGTGTCCACAAACCACAACCTTTTTGAAGAGAAAGGAGAGCCGAAGCGGTATCCAACTGAGGTTCTTCCGCTTACCAACCTAACGCCTTACCGCTAGGCCAATATATATATACGTTTTTTGTCAATCCGTGGCGGACGCGCATCAGGTTTACATGCGTGCTTTAGCTATGTTGCTTCCACAGTCTTATTAGTGCCCAACACTTCCGGAGGTCGCTGACCGCGTCGATGGACAGCTGCGCGGAGACAAAAAGTGCCCCTACAATGGCGTAACCAGTTCTGGTAGACTTGAGGAAGGTGCCGAAAAGCGATGCTCGGAGCGTGGGTTTAATCTGCTGGCAGGACTAGCCGTGTGTTGTGTGTTAGTGTTAGTCTTAGTGTGTGTGTGTGTGTGTGTGTGTGTGTGTGTGTGTGTGTGTGTGTGTGTGTGTGTGTGTGTTGTGTGTGTGTGTGTGTGTGTGTGTGTGTGTGTGTGTGTGTGTTCTTGTGTGTGTGTGTGTGTGTGTGTTTGTGTGTGTGTGTGTGTGTGTGTGTGTGTGTGTGTGTGTGTGTGTGTTTGTGTGTGTGTGTGTGTGTGTGTGCGCGCGCGCGCGCTGTATCAGCATTCTTGTCATATAACTGTATATTACGTTAACGGCATGTAGAGCGTGCGTTGTGCTGGCATTACAATAGTGTATTATTACATGACGCGCTTAGAACTGATGGTCATCATTGACCGTTCTCTCTGTCTGCTGACCCATCACGCCCCCATCAAGGCCGCGCCAAGGGAGACGACATTCCGATCCTTGCTGTTGCGGGCGGTGCCGGGGCTGCCGTCGCTGTCATCGTCATTGCCATTGTTATCGCTGTTGTCGTCAGATGCAGAAGTATGGTTAAGATGATAATTACTAGATGTTGACGAGTCTCGTCACAGCGTGCATGGACTAACAAAGGGAGTTGATTAGCACTTGAAAGACGTCACGTCAACACAGCAACGAAGACCTGAATGGGTACAGAGGTATCGGCTACGGTAACGTTCACCTGGCATGCGCGTAAATACAAGGCGCATAATGTTTACCAAAGGCATATCCTGTTTCATGTGCATCAGAGGATGTGCCTGTTGTAGAATGCATGTGCCTTTATTTGCTTATATGCCGTGTGAGAGTTACGGTAGACGGTTCGAGTCTTTTTTGTTGCGTTCATGTGATGTCTTTCGAGTTCTAATAACTACCTTTGTTGATTCGGCATAGGCGCTTTAAGTTTCTCTCTGTTTCAAATTATTCAGCTTAGGATGGCTGAGTATGTACAGGATAATGCTGAAATCTTTTGGACAGTGAACATTATCGTGTTAAGTTGTTTGCTATAGCTCCTACATAGTTTATGCATGGGTGTGCTTCCATCAGGCCCATGGTCTAAGGGGCTACATCTCCCACTGTTGGGTTTGGCTTTGGTCTCTCTTTGGCATCTAGATGGTCACATTACTGGTCCAGCTACTGTTGCATACTTGTTGGCTTGCTAGTTGAGGTTGGGTTGTAAAAATATGTTTGGTTGGTTCGTTAACTTCTGTACAGGGAAGTGAAATGCTATCTTGCTTACCTCCGAATTCTGTCTGCTTGCCTGCCTCTCTCTCTACCTGTCCATCTCTCTCTCTCTCTCTCTCTCTCTCTCTCTCTCTCTCTCTCTCTCTCTCTCTCCTCTCTCTCTCTCCTCTCTCCTCTCTCTGTATGTATGTGTGTGTGTGTGTGTGTGTGTGTGTGTGTGTGTGTGTGTGTGTGTGTGTGTGTGTGTGTGTGTTGTGTGTGTGTGTGTGTGTGTGTGTGTGTGTGTGTGTGTGTGTGTGTGTGTGTGTGTTTATATGTGTGTGTGTGGGGGGGGGGGGGGGGGGTGGTATTTACCTGTGTGCGTTGGCTCTTCTTCCCCCTCTCTACCTATTTCACAAATTCTTTGCCTTTGTCCGCCCCTTTCCCTCCCTCGCTCCCTCCCCCCCCCCCCCCTCTCTCTCTCTCTCGTTGTATCTCTAAGTCATGTGCAGCCAGAGCTGCCATTCGGAAACAATCAGTTCAGTCTGAGTTCAAATCCTACCCGCGCCATGTTTCAGGGCGGGCGGACAGACCACCCAGCTACAAGAAAGCCGCGGACCCTTCAACTGGCGGTGAGTCTGGGCAGTCCGTGTTTGTTGACCGAGCAGCCGCTGTTCGTCCGGGCAGTCCGGGCAGTCTGTGTTTGTTGACCGAGCAGCCGCTGTCCGTCAGGGCAGTCTGTGTGTGTTGACCCAACAGCCACTGTCCGTCAGGGAAGTCTGTGTGTGTTGACCCAACAGTCACTGTCAATCAGGGCAGTCCGTGTGTGTTGACCCAACAGTCACTGTCAATCAGGGCAGTCCGTGTGTGTTGACCCAACAGTCACTGTCAATCAGGGCAGTCCGTGTGTGTTGACCCAACAGTCACGGTCAATCAGGGCAGTCCGTGTGTGTTGACCCAACAGTCACTGTCAATCAGGGCAGTCCGTGTGTGTTGACCCAACAGTCACTGTCAATCAGGGCAGTCCGTGTGTGTTGACCCAACAGTCACGGTCAATCAGGGCAGTCCGTGTGTGTTGACCCAACAGTCACGGTCAATCAGGGCAGTCCGTGTGTGTTGACCCAACAGTCACTGTCAATCAGGGCAGTCCGTGTGTGTTGACCCAACAGTCACTGTCAATCAGGGCAGTCCGTGTGTGTTGACCCAACAGTCACGGTCAATCAGGGCAGTCCGTGTGTGTTGACCCAACAGTCACTGTCAATCAGGGCAGTCCGTGTGTGTTGACCCAACAGTCACGGTCAATCAGGGCAGTCCGTGTGTGTTGACCCAACAGTCACTGTCAATCAGGGCAGTCCGTGTGTGTTGACCCAACAGTCACGGTCAATCAGGGCAGTCCGTGTGTGTTGACCCAACAGTCACTGTCAATCAGGGCAGTCCGTGTGTGTTGACCCAACAGTCACGGTCAATCAGGGCAGTCCGTGTGTGTTGACCCAACAGTCACTGTCAATCAGGGCAGTCCGTGTGTGTTGACCCAACAGTCACTGTCAATCATGTGTTCATCTCGGCGAGACGGCAACATACATTCAGCAAATATAAATTACTGTCCGTTTAAATGACCGTGATTATTTTAAACGGGTCGCTTACTTTCGACACGCTGCCCGGCCGGTGATAGGAGCTAAATAAGGCCAGTGTATAAAAAACATAATACTGTAATAATACTAATGATAATGTAAACTGGGAGTACCTGGCCCAACATTAATAAAGGGCAAAGCCCGTATATAGCCATGACAAGTCATACGAAAAAGAAGACAGCAAGAAAACCTAGGGGGAAGACTACGCGGAACAAAAAGCAAAAAGAGGTTAAACTCGAACAAAATCAACACAAGCTGACAATGAGGATGGCGGGTTTTCAAATAATCTTGCCGTTGTCAAGCAACAAATTTGCAAAGAGTGGCGAATTAGTTGTTTAAAAAAAAAAGTCAGATAAAGATCAGGCTCGTATTTATTTGTTTCTCGAAAAAGGCAAGATATGCGAAGAATATGTGCGTGTGTATGGCCTGTCCAATAGTAATTGTTTCGACTTCAGACTTTAAAAACAAATCAATTGGCCAAAGGCAATGGCTATTAGTTGTTTTTTTCCATCACAATCTGAAACAGAACGAGGCCCAGAGCGCTCGAGCAGAATCAACACACAAGGGAGTTAATTAGCGTTCGAAATACGTACCACAAACACAATAACAAAGACCTGAGTCGTTTACGGTAAGTCTCACCTGGCATGCGTGCAAATGCAAGGTACAAAAACTCCACCAGTCTCATTCCTATCTTTTCATCGTTTGGCCTTCTGTGTTTTGGTCGCTTTCATAATGCAGGCATGCAGGAATTTGGCAAAGTCTGGCTCTGTTGTAACGAGAAACGTTCATTGTCAATCTTTGTCGTGCTTTGGTCCGCGTGACCACATCATCTCACATGAGTGACGTCAGTTATAAAAGTGAATCAGACGTCAGTTATAAAAGTGAATCAGACGTCAGTTATAAAAGTGAATCAGACGTCAGTTATAAAAGTGAATCAGACCTTGCTTGAGTCATGGTGAGCCGTACTCCAGCCTAAGTTGTTCCACCCTGTCCGGCGGGTGGGCGTTAAAGATCACGTAACCAACCAGCTGATTTGAAGAAAGTCATGTTAGCTCAGTACCCCTTAATTAGCTGATCACATTGCGTAAAAGTCTTCTTTTTTTCCTGTATTTTTTTCTAGCATGTGTGCATGTGTGTAGGTATGGTCGGAGAGCGGTTTCACTGACGTAGCCTAGAGAGCGGTTTCACTGACGTAGCCTAGAGAGCGGTTTCACTGACGTAGCCTATGTTCTTTAGACACTGCATGCCGTCCTATGAAGTAGGTTCGATTTTATAAGCTACCAGCTGCGTGAGTGCGATTATGCCGCATTCAATTTGGCTGATTATGGAAGATGTTTCAATCGATCCGATTAACGTATATATATATACTTTTCCGATCATACACTGAGTATTAAAACAACAAAAACAAAAAGTACAAAAACAACTATCATTAATATTTTTGACGATCATGCAAATACATATACACTTAAAGAATATATCAAAGAAAGAAAAAATAGAAAAAGAAAGAAAGAAAACGGAGCAAATTGCCCCCCCCCCCCCCTTGCCCCCCTCTCCCCCACTACCACTACTACTACTACTACTACTACTACTACTACTACTACTACACACACACACACACACACACACACACACACACGCCCGCCCCCAAAGAACGCAGCACTACCACAATGATACGCGACACGGACCAGAAACAGAAAGAAAGAAAGAAAAGAGAGCAAAAGCCAAACAAAACACACACAAAAAACCAAAAGTACCCCAAAATAATAATCCGTTGCCACCAATGCTCGGCAGGAGTGCCAGACCACACCAACAACACGTACGAGAACTCCGAGGACATAGGCGTTTTGCTGAGCAACGTGCACAGCTCCTCCAAACCGTCCTCCAAACCCTCCTCCAAGCCCTCCTCTCCGGACCAGCTTGGCGCGGACCACCCGCAGGCAGAGCGGGCAGCCAACGGTCCGCAGGAGGACCAGGCTGCCGGCCGTGCGACAGGCGCACCTGCTGATGCCCGGGACGGGGTGCACCTTGAAGACAGCAAACGGTCGGGGCGCGGCGGAAAAAACATCGTGTCGGACGTGTACGCGCAGGTTCAGAAGAAGCCCAGGGGAGACAAGCTGACAGCAGGTACTGTGCAGGCTCGGGGAGCTGTTGGTGGAGTGTCCGTTACAGGTGTGTTGTGTTTGTTACGGGTGTGTTGTGCCAGTTACAGATGTGTCCGATACAGGCGTGTTGTGTCCGTTAGAGATGTGTTTGCTACAGGTGTGATGTGTCCGTTACAGGCGTGTTGTGTCCGTTACAGGTTTGTTGTGTCCGTTACAGATGTGTTGTGTCCGTTGCAGGCGTGCTGTGTCCGTTACAGGCGTGTTGTGTCCGTTACAGGTGTGTTGTGTCTGTTACGGGTGTTGTGTCTGATACAAATGTGTTGTGTCCGTTACAGGTGTGTTGTGTCCGTTACACGTATTTTGTGTCCGTTACAGGTGTGTTCCGTTACAGATGTGTCTGTTACTGGTGTGTTGTGTCTGTGACAGATGTGTTGTGTCTCCTACTGGTGTGCTATGTCTGTTACTGGTGTGTTGTGTCCGTTACAGGTGTGCTATGTCTGTTACAGGTGTGTTGTGTCAGTTACAGGTGTGCTATATCTGTTAAGGCGTGTTGTGTTCGTTACAGGCCTTTCTGTGTGCTTCGTTTTACGCTCCTTCTACTTGGACGTAAAAATAAAAATTTCGCTGATAGCCTTGATCTTGCTGTTCTTCGGGAACGTTGATCTTGCTGTTACCTTTCGTTCATAAATTTATTTTTATTTTTCTGTCGTTTCCTTACTCTGAGTTTTGTACGCTGGCTTTTTTTCTTTGCTTTTCTCCGTCTTTTTTTCACTTTCTCTTTTTCTGTGTTTGTTTTTATCTGCTTTGTAGGGCAAGGTGCAGGGTATTGCAGTCTTTTGCGCTGATTGTTATACACATTAAACAATACCAAATACAGGTGGAATTAAGTCATGATCAATTTTCATTTCAGAGTCAGCAACAGAAGCCCAGAGCCCCGACGAAGATGGTAAGAACAGCATTTGCACACAGCCTGGTTCCATTGTAGCAACATCTAGCAACACACAGCCTGGTTCCATTGTAGCAACATCTAGCAACACACAACCTGGTGCCATTGTA
>JABMCL010001025.1:170000-185000 GCA_018857735.1 Alviniconcha marisindica | reverse complement strand
TGTGTGTGAGTGTGATGTGTGTGTGTGTGTGTGTGTGTGTGTGTGTGTGTGTGTGTGTGTGTGTGTTTGCGTGTGCATGTGCGTGTGCGTGGGTGTGTGTGTGCGGATTAATATTGTAACCGGACCTGCGGCCCGTTCCTCATTCTAGGTTCAGGGGGAGGCTGGAGATTGCCAAGGAGAGACACTCACAATGGAATACACAATTGTCTCTAGTCTTCCTCATGTAGTGTGCCTTTCAGTGTTCCTCGCGTTGTGTTCAAAATCACAACAATCGACCGACCTTGGTATCCAGAAAAAAACCTGTGTTAGTGTTTGGTTGCTTGTCCGCTCCTCAGAGGTGGTGTGCCGTTTCACTATGCACATATGCCACTTAAAACAGACACTAGACAAACATGTACCGACATGACGAAAACACTGAGGCACGCTCACAGACGCGCGCACTGAACACACTCCGTCTCAGTACATACTCTCACTCCCATTATAGTGACGAACCAAATAAAGAAGTGCGTACAATTTTATTTACACTACCGCATGTTACACATACAGTAAACACAAAAACAAAACAAACTGACACATGACTATGCCTAACCTACGCACTAAACCATAGCTAACCTAGCTACCGACATAGGCTCAGTACCAATTACCTACAAAAGTAGGTTGCACCCTTGCACTGATTAACTAATACTTGCACTTTGCAGCACAAGAAGACAAACAAACATAAACTGACTTAACTAACGCTCGCACTTTGCAGCACAAGTCTTCTGATAACTAAAAATGCGTGCCTGCACTTTGCAGCACAGGTCTTTTAATAACTTAGGGAAGAGCAACACATTTTTTCAGCATGTAGACTCGCAGGAGAAGGTGGGGTTGACCAGCACTTTTCAGCACATGGTACAGAAACCTGATAATGATGAAGTGATGCTTAATGTCCTCAGATGTCAGTTGACATATTAGGGACAAGTTGTGACCAATGCCGAAGAAACCGGACAGGCACTGTCTTTTATACCGCCGCGCGGCACCGGCCAGTCGCTGGCAGGCAGCGTCCGACTGGAGAGAAGGGGTGGGGGAACTCAGGGCCCGTAACTCGAGCTAGCTTGCACAGCTCTCCCGCTATAATATGTTTCTTTCTTTCTCTGAAGCGTTTTTGTTCTTTTTGGGGTTTAGATTTTGTTGTTGTGTTTATGCATGTCTGAAAATAAATTAAATAAAGAGAGAGAGAGAGAGAGAGACAGAGACAGAGACAGAGACAGAGACAGAGACAGAGAGACAGAGAGAGACACAGACACAGACAGACAGACAGACAGACAGACAGACAGACAGTTAGAGCATAGCAACAAAAAAAATGTCCATATTCCAAATGTACCCAAATGAGTCTGTACAGATAGACAGACTGCTTCGATCCAAGGTATGTGTCAAGATTATGCTAACCTCAGAAATTTTAGGACAAAGAACATGCACATTTTATATAATTCCGGGAAAATGAATCATTGCATTCCAACAGTATGAATACATCAGCCTATTTGTAAATAAAATATTAAAAAAATACAGAAATCGAAACAAAACCGATTCTGACATGTCAAACATAATTTTATCAACATCGACACAACTACGCTTTACAGTGTCACACTGTGCTGGCACATATTGTATATGTGCAAGTTTGCTGTTGTTATTGAATGCTGTGATTTTATTGTTGTTGATAATGTACAGCGCCGTGAAGCTCTAAGTATGTAAGCTAGTATCAGATTCATATATGTATTATTATTTCATGTAAGAATATTTTACGATATACGTATCCAGTTCTGTCCCTTCTCCTGATTCAGGTGTGTGCCTTCTAAAGCGGTTGTCATGGTACTTAAAGAAAAGAAAAGGGCGGGGGAGGTGGGTGGGGGTCGGAGGGGGGGGAGGAGAGAGAGATTTTTGTACACGGCTGATAATGTAAATATGGCTGCACATAATTCAATGCATTGAACTATAATTATTATTGTGGTGCTGTCGCGTCATCTGCTACGGGAGGAGATTACTTCCGGGTTACGGCAAACCACCAATCAGCGCTCACGCCTGTGGACGGCGGCTGCGCACTCCGAGCATCGCTTTCCGGCAACTTCCACCAAACTCTGCCAGAACTGGTTACACCACTGAAGGACCACTGAAGGATTTGCGTGCAGCTGTCCACCGATGCTGTCAGCGCCCTCGGAAAAGTTTGGGTACTAATAAGACTGTGGAAGCAACACAGCGTCCAAGCATGCACGTGAACGTGAGGCGCGTCCGCCCCTGGAAAAAGAAGAAGAAAAAAAGAAGTAGAAAAGAAAAGAAGAAAGGAAAAAAGAGAAAAAAAAGGGGGGGGGGGGTGGGGTGGGGGGGGGGGGGGGGGTGGGGGGGGGGCGTTGGGGGGGGGGGGGGGGGGAGGAAGAGGAAGAAGAAAAAAGGAAAAATACCAAATGAAAGAAAAAAAATCAGTCTCGATTTAAATGATTTTTTATTTGTGCTTGGTAAGCAACATGGACAGTTATGAGAGAGAGGCCTGGTATAATTTGACTTGCCTGTTACAAACTTACAGATATTTGAGCACCAACGAAGACATTTTCGTTAGCTGACAGTTATTCGAGACCTATGGCGTAATCAGCTACGGCAGTGGTTGGAGGAAGGATGCCGTAAACCTGTGCTTGGAGTTTGCGGCGGCTGAAGATCTTCAAGTTCCACAGCAAAACGAGGGACGATTGCAGAGACTGAGTGGTTGAGACCACGTTCCCTATTCTCCGGGCCTTGAATCAGACTGTGACGACAGACTTTCACAGGGCAACAGGCTGTCCGCTTCTGTGACCACAGACTGTGACCACAGACTTTCACAAGGCAACTGGCTGTCCGCTTCTGTGACCACAGACTGTGACCACAGACTTTCACAGGGCAACAGGCTGTCCGCTTCTGTGACCACAGACTGTGACCACAGACTTTCACAGGGCAACAGGCTGTCCGCTTCTGTGACCACAGACTGTGACCACAGACTGTGACCACAGACTTTCACAAGGCAACTGGCTGTCCGGTTGAAGACTGAAATATCTGAAATATATGAAGACTGAAATATCTCGTCATTCCTTCTAGACTTCTGAAATTCAAGATGTTTATTCAGTTGGATAAGCAGATCTACAGGTGCTGAAAGGGTGCAAAACCATGCCGGTAATCTGAGTACTGTTGTCTTGAGACATAATATATTTGAACCCTAATCATTTTTTTATGTAAGTTTCATTTGTTTCTGGTCTGATTAATACCCAATACATATTTCTTATTTGTAGCTGTTTTGCTGTTACAAATCAACAACAAAAACATTCGACCGAAATGTATTTTCACTGTCCGTGCGTGCGGGTGTGTGTGTGTGTGTGTGTGTGTGTGTGGTGTGTGTGTGCGTGTGTGTGTGTGCGTGTGTGCGTGCGTGCGTGGTGTACATGCGTGCATGCGTGCGTGCGTGTGGTGTGTGTGTGTGTGTGTGTGTGTGTGTGTGTGTGTGTGTGATAAACTATGACCATTTAATGAAATGCTGTGCTTTTTAATGCTGGCATCACAAGCACTACGACTATTACTATTCTTTCACGGACAACTGGGTACGAATGTCAAGTTGTCGGTACGAATGCCAGAACAGCGACCCATACTTAATTACCAACCTGCAGAGATACTGCCTGTAAGCGTCAGTCAGACAATGCGATACTCTCCATGGCTGAACACTCCAAACAAAGGAGATCAGCCTGTCTCTTTTGTATTCACTTTACTCTGATTTCTTCTTGCATGAAAAAAGCTGGCACCTCACACAGGAAGATAGGGAACTAGAGTAAACTGTACGCCGATTTCGCAGACTTCAAGATTCGTCTTACTTCAGTAACACAAAGTGAAACACCAAGCGAATGATATCTGACACATGACGCGGATGAGGATAAAGAACTGAAGCAGTCAGTACCTCACACACTGATTGTAAGATTTCAAGATTCGGTTTACTTTCAATGAAATCCAAACATGTAAAAGGTTCAAAAGAACGCTGTCTATTAGGACAACACACAACATGCAATGTTCTGGGTAGCCCCCTTTATCAAGCTACAAAACGACACTTAAACAACAGGTAAACGGTGAAAAACGACGAAAAATGAGATGGAGAACTATGGGATTACCCCAAATATTCGCATCTTGTATTTTGTCCCAATAGATAGCGGGTTTGTTGTTGTTGTTTGTTTCTTGAAACATTTCATGTGTTTGGAGCTTGTTTTAGAAGGCTGTCAATCATTTTTGCTTCAGATTTGTAAAAATAATAATTGTTTTATACTTTCCATAAACATGAAGTGAGACTGAGTGAAGAAATGAAGGAAACGCGACATCTGTTAGAGATGGGTAAGATGTTTGGTAAGTCATTCACTCAATCTGAATTAACTCATTTCAAAATTCTGTTCACTTCTATAAAATTACTTTGGTTAGTGATCAGAACTTCCGGAGAAGATCTACAGTCTGGCACCAATCTCCGGTGAGGATAAGGAACTGGAGTAAATAATGCTGCACTCATTTCAAGATTCCGTTTACTTCACCATCTGACAAAAATCGGACACTTCCATATAGTATAAGTGTTGTCCAATGGTATGTTCAATATATATATATATATGTCCTCCTACCCGCCCAATCATCCAGACACCGAAACCGGGCTAACTAAACACCAATATGTGATAATGGGGTGAATCATCATACAAGGCATTCAGGCAATACTAAAGGCATAGTCACTCCTGAAGGGTAGACTTAAAATCATAACAATAATTATAAGCTAAGTCAATAAGTAAAACTGTCATGAATAATAACTATCATATAACTAAGTAAGTGAAACTGTTATGAACAGGTATAAACAAGTTTTTTTTAAATCATAATAATAACTATCAACTATCATGAACAGTTATGAACAAATACTACAAATACAATACTACATACTATATATAATGACTAGACTGATCAACCAAACCAAACCAAAATGGAATAAGGACAGGTCATGAATACTACACTGCCGCTGAGTCAGTGAGCCATGTTCAAATGTCCAAAACAACAACAACAACAATGATTCTAATTGTTTGGCAAGCTTGCATGTTATCTATAGACCTTGAAGAAAATACTTTATGAGTGAGCAATGATGCCCACATCCACAAGTATCAAGAACAAGGCACTTTACTCTTGTAAGATGGCACTTGAAGTGACCAATAATACAAATTCACAGTAGTCTATCACTGTAGCAGGCAACTTCCACATAATATTATATATTATGGCAGCTGATAGTCTAGCCACCTCTCTATACAGCATTGCAACTTAGCAATATGTTACACTTTACACATGACTGTCTTGCATGTTCCTTGCAATTACAAATCTACTGACTAGATGTTCGCTTAAATTGCAAGTAAATTCACATACTAGGCCTAGCCTAGTACCACACAGCCTACAGTACTGGACTGAGGTTGACACATCTTAGTGTTATTGTAATTCTCCTGCTACTGAACATATCCTAAGTCAAAATACATCACTCACTTTGGCCTTCCACAATGACATTATTCATAGTAGCAACATGACTGAATAAACAAAACAACCTGAACAAATGGCAATGATTATCATACTAATCAACGCATACATAGCGTCATACATCAGAGCATAATCAACACAACAATTGAACAAATAGCAATTCAACTTACGGGCAACGTGGCGAACTTGGCCGAAACTCAACACTCTGCATCGATGCACGCTGATGAAACGGTAACGGGATGATGGCTCCAACCGACTGCACTCGCCTCTTATCTGTGATAGCGGGGCGGGCCGCAAGGACAGCACTGTCCAGCGAAATCTGTGCAGGCTGTCCGAGGCACTTCAAACTACTATCTTGTGTTACCTCTAACTTTTGATCGGGCCCAAACTCAAAAGTACTAAACGCATTTTAACGCGGTTTAAAATGCCGAAAACTGTGCACCATTATCTTTTTATCTATCAAAAAATATTGTTACCAAGTCTATCAAATGAAGCTAAAATAAGATCAACTCCGCGTACTCAGCTGTGGAACCGAATTAGCAGCAATTAACCTCAATTTAATTAACTACAACATGACTAGACACTATTGTAGATTTGAAACTAGGGCCATAAAATACACCAAACAGTCACTATATATGCAGTCCTCCTACGTATCTATCTAAAAATCAAGAAATAAGTCTGGGTCACAAACACAAACACCAAATTCGGCGCCAGACTCAAAGTTCTGCAACCGATTAAACCTACAAATCCCTACTCCTATGAATTATTTTAAAAGTCTACATCACAAATACTAGCTATGAATATAGAAAATTATACCAAAATACCTAATTTCTGAAGATTTGCAAACTTATAACCAAATACCAGTTTCTGCTACAGTCAGTGTGTGTGTGTGTGTGTGTGTGTGTGTGTGTGTGTGTGTGTGTGTGTGTGTGTGTGTGTGTGTGTGTGTGTGTGTGTGTGTGTGTTTGTAGTGCGTTTTATTATATTTTTATTTTTAATACTTTATGTAAATTGTTTTGGTAGGACTATGCTCTACATGTGGTGAGAATATCATATTTAGGTTAATATGTATCATGTGAGCGCTCATGGCGTTGATGAGCGCATGATAACTGTACATTATTATTATTATTACGACATTGCTGTAAAGCTGACAATCAACAACAACAACAAAAGCCGCCAATGTCGTCTGCTACTATAATTTAGCCAACAAGCAAGGAATCACGATGGTGCTGCCAGTAGTCATCAATATACTTGGGGGCGGGGGGGGGGGGGGGGGGGGGGGGGAGGACAGAACTAGCAGACTGTCACAAACGTAAAAAAAAAAAACAATGAAGAAGAAGAAGAAAAAAGAGAAGAAATTACATACAAAAGGACTAGTCACTAGACAAGATACCAGGAGAACAGGTAAAAAAGTACAATCAAATGAGAACCTTGACTTAAGTTGTAAGAGTGAGAGAAAAAGAGTATACACATTACATAACACCTTTCATGGATTCTACTTCTACTTGTTTGGTCATTAAAAGTGATTAAGAAGTGATTACGTGTAACACAAATGTTTTCCTCACATCTCTTGTATATTTTTTAATATTCCATTCTTGTGACTGCCACCAGTTGTGACTGCTACGTAAAGCCAGTACATTCAGTTCAAGGCAAAACAATTGTTTGTCTTATTGTTTCCATATAGTTACAAAATGTTTCATTTATGACCTTTTTGATGCTACGGTGTCCCAGGTTGCAACATAGTGTGGAATGCCACCACAAAGGGTTGAATTTACGAAATTTATTTCAGATAATTATGTTCAAGACACATGAACAAAAATACAGTAGTGGTAAAATTTTCAAACACAACTTTGGATCACGTGAGTGTGTCAAAAGTGTCACTATGATGCATCCGAAATGGGAGGTCATACCCACGTTTTTCATCTCTCTGTTTCGAGAAAGTAAGCTTTCGGATTATTTTCATTTTACAGAATCTATTAGTACATTGTGTCAGGTGTCTAAAGCAGTCACTGGTGACACTTAAATCCCTTTTTAATTTTTTTAATTTTCGACCATTTGAAATATTTTTTGCACCAGTGTTGGAGAACGCCTCGAATACAGTCGTTGATCCGTTGGATGAGCAAAAAGTATTCCTTTTTATCGTCTGTATCAGCGTTTCCATGTTTGCTATCTCTCGTGAGAAGCAGCAGAAGAAATATTTGTCTGATGTTTCAATGCCTGTCTGGAAATCAGTGACAGAGAACAGGGATTTGGCCTCGGTGTGGAGTGGGTGTCGACCATTACGGAGTTGACAGTGAGTGTAACGACAGTTGCAGGGACGTAGTTGGACACGACGACAACGATGACATCCAGTGTTCACCTTGCTTTCTTGGTGGTCATGACCCTCGTCTTCATGGCCGGTAATCTGCGTTGAAGCCAGAAGGCTTGCATTGGTTTACGTGTGTGTGTGTGTGTGTGTGTGTGTGTGTGTGTGTGTGTGTGTGTGTGTGTGTGTGTGTCCAAACGTGTGATTTAGTAGTGAGTTAAACAAACGTGTTATTTAGTAGTTAGTGAATTAAACAAACGTATGATTTAGTAGTTAGTGAGTTAAACAAACGTGTGATCTAGTAGTGAGTTAAACAAACGTGTGATTTAGTAGTTAGTGAGTTAAACGAACGTGCGAATTAGTAAAATAAATAAATGAGGCTGTAACTCTGGTGGAGTTTATGTACCTTGTATTTACACGCATGTCAGGTGAAAGGTACCGTAGGCTACCCCAGTCTTTGTTCTTGTATTTGCGGTACGTATTTTGTGCGCTAATTAACTCCCTTGTGTGTCATTTAGTAGTAGTGAGTCATGTGCGATTTTGTGACTGGAATGTGTGATATTTTATGTAGCGCTGTTCTCCGCTGTAGAACAGACTCACTGCGCTGTTGTGATATGCATACTTTTGAATATCGATAACAATGGTGTACTTACAGCACTGCTTGGTTGTTACATGGCTGGTGCCACGTGAAACTGCTGCCGTCTCGGCGCACGTTCTGTGTGCACCATGCAACCATGCACCAGTTTACAGTGTCACTTCATTCCACGCCTTCACATACGTAGAGTGCATGCGTGTTTAGGCGTAACCTGCCACTTTTGGCAGAATGGCAGGGATCTTTTTCGTGCTATTATGGCAACACGAGGATGAAACGGATACGGAAATGAACCCAGCTCAGAAGGTTGACCCCGGAGGAGAAATTTCTTCTGCCGCTCTTGCCGGGATTCCAACCCGCGACCTTTCGATCGCGAGTATAGCACTCTATCCACTGAGCTATCACCGCTCCCCACCGGCTGTGGGGGCATTACAATCAGGGGTCACAAACACTTTTTTTTTTTGTACTTGCATACAGCAAATGCAGTTTCTTGAAGAATAGGGAAAAAATAAAAATATGCGTACAACCGAACATGACGCTAAACACAGTAGATCCAAACACATCAAAGATTCAAAGAGCGGTATTTATTAGGACAAAACACAGCACGCGAATTTGCAGGGGAATCCCCTTTATTAAGCTGCAAAACGACACTTAAACAAACAAACAGCAGCAGCAACTACAACAACAAAAACAACAACAACAACAACAGCAACAACAACCGATGCCAGATGGAGAGCTAAAACATCCGGTTTTGGTTGAGCTACGTTTGTTTTCGTGTCCAGTGCTTTGATGAGCAGAGCTGAGACACTGATCCGTTTTTGGCTGAGCTATGTTTGTTTTCGTGTCGCTAAACACACAGACAGCGATTTCTTAAGAACAGTCCTTGACTTTTGTACTTAAAATACTGCCTCTCGCACCTGCTGCACCCACTGCACAATTGCGTGCTAGCCATACACACACACACAAAGGTGGTGTTGTGTTTGTTGTATTGTTCTTTTAACTTTATGTATTTATTATTTTACGAGCCCGCCATGACCACAACGAAATTGCTCTTGCGGGATGATTAAAGTTTTTGAATTGAAAAACACCAGACGGATAACATCACTGCTTTCCGTACCCTCCAGCTGTGGACCCTCCATGGCAGTGAACAGTTTTCACCGATGCCTGGTTAGATCCACGGCCACATTCATCTTGCAGACAGGACTCACAGTGAAGCGGCGATCGAGAAGAAGAAGAAGGAACAAGAAGGAACAATTGCAAGAAGGAACAATTGCAAGAGAGAGGGCTATTTTGCGCAAGAACCGCAGTTTTTCTGCGTATTTGCGACCTCTGAAAACACAAGAACTAACTAACCGAGCTGTTCAAAGCGTCAAGCAAAAGAGATTTAAAGTCTGTTTTACAAATTAAACATTACTTTTGACTCTTCATGCAACGTTTTCTGTACTGACCAATGACCACAGCTGAGCACGTGTATTTTATATCTGTGTTGTGACAGTTTATCGTTGCACCTTGATTTCAGGCGAGGTAAAAAGCGTGCCAGACTGTCGTGGTCTCGGGAAAACCTGCCCAACCTCGATAGACCTTCTCCTGGTGTTCCCCTTTCTCGAATGCTGCGGCTACAACAACGTGTGCTCCTGTTCTTCCGATGGCTACTTTGATCTCTACGTATTATGCGTGTGCCAAAAATCACTGTTTCTGACTTCGTAAAGGCCCACGCCAACTGCAAACATCGCTTTACCGCGGGTGCCGCAAAGCGAGGCTTGGAGTGCAGGCTAAAGTTTCCGGCGTCTGGGCCGCCATCTTGACTGATAAAGACACGAGGTTTGCTTGTGTTTTTTGAACGTTAACTGCAGTGTTCTACTGTAAGTGTCTGGTTGGACGTTATTCTGCTATTCCTTCTTTAAACACTGAGCTGCTATGTTACACTTGAACGACCGTTATTTTAAACTTCAGCACCGTTATGTTAGACTTAAGTACTGTTATGTTAGACTTAAGCACTGTTATGTTAGACTTGAAACACCGTTATGTTAGACTTAACCACTGTGATTTTAGGCTTAACCATTGTTATTTAAACATGAACCACTGTTATTTTAGACTTGAACCACTGTTCTTTTAGATTTGAACCACTGTTACAATCTTAAAAAACAACAACAACAAAACAACGAAAAACTAATAAATAAAGTGTTCCTGTAAAGGTTGATACCTCTCTCTGTTTTTGTTCTTGTTCATTTTCTTTTTTCTTCATTTCTTCTTCCTGAGTTTCTCTCTCTCTCTCTCTCTCTCTCTCTCTCTCTCTCTCTCTCTCTCTCTCTCTCTCTCTCTCTCTCTCTCTCTCTCTCGAAAGCATATGAATAATGGTAATAATAATAATAATAGATTATTTATGGCGCCCCGTCTCGTAAGAGCTCAGAGCGCTTACAAATACATAAGGATACACTCATTTCATCACACACACACACACACACACACACACACACACACACACACACACACACACACACACACACACACACACACACACACACACACACACACACACACACACACACACACACACACACACACACACACACACAACAAATACATACGACAGATCTGTATGCGGAGGAAAAGGGATGGGTTTTTAGTTTTGACTTAAAAGAACAGAGAGAAGACGAATGCCTGACAGAAAGAGGAAGGGAGTTCCAGAGCACAGGTCCAATGTATTGAAAGGATCTCTCCCCCAGGGTCCTCCTGCCCATCCTAGAAACACGGAAGACGCGAATGTCCGCGGCTGAGCGAAGAGAGCGAGAAGGAGAGTAGATATGAAGTAACTCAGAGAGGTATGGAGGAGCTGTACCAGAAACAATGTGGAAGCAGATGAGAGCTATTTTGTATTGAATCCGGATGCTGATTGGTAGCCAGTGGAGATCGTAAAGAATAGGAGTGATGTGGGCAGATTTAGGAACTTTGAAAATGAGTCGAGCTGAGCAGTTAAACACGCTTTGAGTTTTATCAAGGAGAACCTGAGGAGAGCCAGCAAGGAGAGCATCACACTAATCAAGCATCTCCATCCGCCCGATCTCCAGGTATTCAAGGTGACAGAGTTTGTTCACCTGTTCCTTCAATGCAAGCTGGATGCCAAAAATGACACCAAGGTTACGAGCTGCATTGCAAAAATGGGATGTCACTGTGACCCACATATAGTGAAGAAGGAAGATCAATTCCAGGAGCAGAGACTATCAGAAGAATCTCTGTTTTGCCGTCATTTAATTGAAGTTTATTCTGAACTACCTAGACATTCACATCTGAAACAGGATTGGATGGTCCGTGCGAGAGTGAATGCTTCAGAAGGAGAATCAGATTCGTACAGTTCAGTATCATCAGAAAACATGTGATGAGAGACAGAGTGGTGATTAGTTACATCAGAAATAGGCTGAGTATACAAAATGAAAAGAATTGGTCCCAGGACAGAGCCCTGGGGGAACCCACAAGTCAGAAGTGAATGAGAGGATTTTACTTCATTTACTGTTACTACTTGTGTCCTACCTTGCAGGTAAGAATCATAAGAAGCATACCCGGCACCTGTTATATTCACCTTGATAAGAACTATATATATATATATATATATATATATATATATATATAATATATATATATATATATATAATATATATATATATATATATATATATTCAGACTCTTCATAGCACTGACTCCCCCAAGGTCAGTGTAGGCAAGAGTATATTTTGCAGCTCATGAACTACCATCTGTCAAGTTATGGATTTCCATGTAGTACTGTGCTCTTTCTGTCTCATTGTCTCCTCCTGATCATTCTGTTCATGACCGGTGTTATCTGCTTTGTTTTACCTTTGGTGTGTAGAATGCCCCACGGTTTAATCTGTGATTATATAACTATAGGAGGCGTACGCTAGGAAGGTAAAGTTTAATTAGAAACATGTCCTGGGCTCAGCATATTTCTAATTAAACTTCATCTTCCTAGCGTACGCCTAATTTAATAATGTAAATATTTCTGACCTACTGGCGTAGGCATCAAATCATGTGAGATTTTAGACCATCTATTAGATACAATTAACCAACACAAAATCAATGCTCTTGAGTTGAATTTAATAATGCTAATCTTGTGAATAACAATATTTTACCCAGCTGCTTACAAGGTTATGATTTCTTCACAGATCTGCCCATAACTGGTTGTCCAAAATTCTGTGCTGGAGTTTTCTTATCAATCAATCAATCAGTCACTCAGTCACTTAATCAACCAATTAATCAGTCAATATCTCTTTATTGCCACGTATCAAGTAAAATATCCATGCACATGGAGTAAGGCGTGGTGTTGAGAACATTTATAATCATACACACATTCACAATAACATTTGCTTTGGACCCCACATTTGGAATTCACTCCCACATCTTAGACACTGCTCAACCCTGTCACCTTTTAAAGCCAAACTGAAAACCTTCCTCTTCTCCCAGTATTTCCATCCTAACTAATACCAGTACCCAGTTTCTGCTACAGTCATTGTGTGTGTGTGTGTGTGTGTGTGTGTGTGTGTGTGTGTGTGTGTGTGTGTGTGTGTGTGTGTGTGTGTTGTGTGTGTGTGTGTGTGTGTTTGTGTGTGTGTGTGTGTGTGTGTGTGTGTGTTGTGTGTGTGTGTGTGTGTGTGTGTGTGTTTGTAGTGATTTTTTTTGTTTTGTTTTTATAATACTTTCTGTAAATTGTTTTGGTAGGACTATGCTCTGCATGTGTATAGAATATCATATTTAGGTTAATATGTATCATGTGAGCGCTCAGGGCGTTGGTGAGCGCATAATAAATGTACATTATTATTATTATTATTATTATTATTATTATTATTATAATTATTATTATTATTATTATTATTATTATTATTATTATTATTATTAACAATGCATATACCATAATAATACGCTCGACAAAGCGCAAAATTCTCACAAACGCAGTCACAGTAACTGCTTCAAGTCTGAGTTAAACAAGAGAGTAATAAAAGCAGAGTGATTAAGACGCACATCAGTGTCCTCACCAACCCCCACCCGTACCCCGATTGACACTCTCGCCGAGCACACGGTACACGAGAACCCTGCCAAGGGTGCGCAGCTACCGGCATAAACAAGGGGAAGTCACTCCTAGTAAACTGTTGGGCAGCTCAGCGAAACCGGTTTGCAAGAGTGAATGCCCTTCGTAAGCTTTCGCGCAAAAAGTTGCTACTTCCGGGCCGATTTCTGAAAGTAGGCGTTGGTTCACGCTGTGTACAACAATGGAAGTTGAACAAAGAACTTCGAAGCAGTAAAAATGACGCTACTGTTGCCTTTGGAAAAATTACAGGGGAAAATTGATGGAGACTGGAAAAAAAGGCGTCTTTACATCGATTTTACATCGATTTTTCGGCTGACCAGCAGATCGCGAGTTTGTGGAAAAAATGCGTTTTGGGCGTCCTATAGCACGAGCAACAAGTTATTGTTTGTTGTCAGACACATTATGACTACGGGTCTTCAAAACTGCCTTTAAAGTTGGCACTGTAAACTTCGCGAATTCACTGTCACCGCTTTCCCCTGTGAAGAAAGTACGCACCGGAAATAAAAACAGCCAAGGGACTTAAGCGACGCCAGGTAAAAGTCAAGGGAGTTAACAACCCCGCCTTAACCGCCCAATAGGAAAGATGTGCAGACGATTTACAACCGAATAAAGGAACCTGTCGGATTATTACTACCTTAAATTCAGAGGACATCTTACGTACTTGGAAGGATTACCTCTGACATGCGCCTAAGATGTAGACAGGCGACTCTAATCCAAATAAGGTCAGATGTAGCCCTGTAACAACCAGTGATCCGTTCGGCACAGCTAAATATTATTGATCGCTTTTTATATAGCGCTGTTCTCCGCTCTCGAGCAGACTCAACTGCGCTCGCATGTGATTCTACATGGGTGAATAGCTTTTCATAGCGGGTTTTTGAATATCCACCGAAGTGGTGTACTTACAGCGCTGGCATGGCTGGTGCCACATGAAACTGCTGCCGTCTCGGCGCGTTCTGTGTACACCATACAACCATGCACCATGTCACTTCATGCAAAGCCATATACGTAAGGTGAATGCGTGTTTGGCTGTAACCTGCCACCTGCACTTTTGGCAGAATGACCGGGGTCTTTTACGTGCTACTGCGGTAACACGGGGGTGGAACGGATACCGAAATAAGAGTCAGCACAGAAAGTTGACACTGCGGGGATTCGAACCCGCGACCTTTCGATCACGAGTCCGGTGCTCTAACCACTGAGCTATCCCCGCCCCCAGGTTGGGATAGGTCATGAGATGAAAGTTGCGCAACGTCTGACTGCCCAAGCCCGCGGCCTTTACAATACAACTACAACTACAAAAGAACTTTATAATTCATGAAAAACAAATGCATAAAATCAACATTTGCATTTTGGGTCAGTCGAACTCCACAATGGAAAGTTCAAGTAGACAGTTCAACACAACAAATTTAAGAGTATACAAATAAAACGGAGCAAAACGAAGTAAAGCATAACGCGTCGCTTCTGAGATCGGTTAAGTGCGCA
>JABMCL010001025.1:155000-157500 GCA_018857735.1 Alviniconcha marisindica | reverse complement strand
AGGCGTGTTCAAAGTGACAGCTGCCTGTCACTGTCCAGTCTGTGTCCTGCAGTGTAACGTCACACTGAGACAGCGTGGCCAGGCCTGCACACAGTGCACAGTGAGAGTCTATACTATAGTGATGTCTCGGGTAGCTATAGTAATCACCGTTGTGACTTCTGTTCACTACACCGAGACAAGCAGACGCTTTCGTTATACCACACCAGCTGGACATCTCACGTGCCGAATGGCGCTGACAAATCATCCGTAGGTCTACTCCACACCAATTTCAAACTGAAAATATTCATTACGGCTGCGCTAGGATAGGGGTGCGGAGTGGCTGAATTGTATTAAAACTACAACACACACACACACACACACACACACACACACACACACACACACACACACACACACACACACACACACACACACACACAAATGCGCGTGCGTCTGGTCAGACAAAATGAATATCCATGTTAAACTATTATCAGCAAATTACGTTTTAAAAATCAATTTCAATTCAATTCAGTTCAAAAACTTTAATCATCCCTCAATAACGTACAACTCAGTATACCTTGGGGTTGATCACTCTAAGCAAATAAACTTCACCTGTGTGCTAAAAGACAAAACACACACCTGGAACAAGAATGACTGCTAACGCTCTGAAACAAGATCCAAAGACATAAAAGGTCAAAAGAACGCTATTTGTTGGTACAAAACACAACATGTGAATTTGTGGGGTAATCCCTTTATCAAGCTATAAAACGACACGTAAACAACAGCCAAGCAGTGAAAAATGAGAGATGTAAAACTAAGACACTTGTCTGCTTTTGGTTGAGCTATGTCGTTTTTGTGTTCAGTGCTTGGGAGAATGTTGGCATGACAATCTCCTGGGAAGATGACGAGTATTGGCATGACAATCAGCTAGAGAGAGTGTTGTCATGCCAACGTTTTTCCAAGCACTGGACACGAAAACAACATAGCTCAACAAAAAAGCAGATAATTGTCTTAGTTATTTCTGCACCTAATTTTGTATCATTAAGTGTGGTTTTCAGCTTGATAAAGGGGATTACCCCAAAGATTCGCATTTTGAGTTTTGTCCTAATCAATAGCATTCTTTTGAACCTTTCGCCTGTGTACTATTTATCAATTTTCTGGCAACTGACACGATGATTTGTTTTACATAAACGAGATTCGTTCGATTAAAGGGTAGCTAGGTACCACCAAAGTATCGTACCTGTATATATGACCAATCATAATTTGGTACACCGAAAACACCAACGCTGCAATCATTGTAAAGTTCTCTCTCTCTCTCTCTCTCTCTCTCTCTCTCTCTCTCTCTCTCTCTCTCTCTCTCTCTCTCTCTCTCTCTCTCTCTCTCTCTCTCTCTCTCTCTCTCTCTCAAATATATTCCCTTACCACAAAACAAAAAAGAAAAAATGAAAAGAGAACAAAATCCGGGCTATACTTATGATATTAAGTGTGCAGGATGTGGTCCGCTGTCCTGTCTGTGACTTGTTGCTGGTGCAGCTGACTGACGTCCCTTGGTCCTGGTCCCTGTCACGTGACGGGTACAGCAGCTGGGTTTTGTTTCCCGCCTCTCTCACCGCCCCCACGTCAGAGGAGTGGTTGGTGCAGCCAGACGGCGTGCACGTGGCGACATCAGTAGACACCCCGTCCTTCGTAATCGTCCAGGTGATGGTCTCATTGTCAGTAAAGTCAGTGCAAGTGATGCTGTTTGTTACGCCCTCTTCTACATCAATGAATTGCCCGTCACGACATCTCTGGATCTTCACATCCCCTGCATCACAACAGTGTGCAGATCTGTTTGGAACTTTTGTTCTCAACGATAGAATTTACCAGATACAGCTAAAGAGTACCCCTAAACACAGACAGCCAGTTTATATGATCGTACCCGCATGTGTTGGTATGTGCGCGCCTGTTTGTGTGTGTGTGTGTGTGTGTGTGTGTGTGTGTGTGTGTGTGTGTGCGTGCGTGCGTGCGTGCGTGCGTGTGTGTGTGTGTGTGTGTGTGCGTGTGTGCTGTGTGTGTGTGTGTGTGTGTGTGATTGTTTTTCTACAGCGCATGTATCAATCTGTGAGCATCTCTATATGCCATACAAACAAATATTATCGTTTGTGATGGCAAATGATCGTTGTGAAAGCGTCATCAAGTTGATTTCTTTTTAATCCGATAAAATATTTTATGTGCTCTGAGGTATAATGCTATACTTGCAGGATAGTCCCTGACAAACGTATGCAGTTCCGCTTACCTGCGATCATCGCTGAGAAACTGAAGGCGAAGAAAACGAGAGAAGTGCAGCGATCCATGTCCTCACTGGTATTACGTTCCGCCTGATATGACCTCCCACCTGTTGCATGACCATATCAACCACACACACACACACACACACAACACACACACACACACACAACACACACACAACACACACACACACACACACACACACACACACACACACACACACACACACACACACACACACACACACACACAC
>JABMCL010001025.1:132500-150000 GCA_018857735.1 Alviniconcha marisindica | reverse complement strand
GTGTGTGTGTGTGTGTGTGTGTGTGTGTGTGTGTGTGGTGTGTGTGTGTGTGTGCAAGCTGTGTGTGTGTGGGTGGTGTGTGTGTGTGTTGTGTGTGTTGTGTGTGTGGTGTGTGTATTGTTCGCGCGTGCGTGTGTGTGTGTGTGTGTTGTGTGTGTGTGTGTGTGTGTTGGTTCGTGCGTGTGTGGTGTGTGTGTGTGTGTTGTGGTGTGTGTGTGTGTGTTCTGTCTTTTGGTGTGTGCGTGTGTGTGTGTATGTGTGTGTGTGTTGTGGTGTGTGTGTGTGTGTGTGTGTGTGATGTGGTGTGGTTTGATATCCGTCCATCAACTATGCTAGTGGTGTGTGTGTTTTGTGTGTGTGTTGTGTTGTGTGTGTGTGTGTGTGTGTTTGTGTGTCAGCTTTTGTGGGGTGTGTGGTGTGTGTGTGTGTGTGTTGGGGTGTGTGTGTGTGTGTACATGGTTTGGCGCCGCTGTGCGTGTGTGTGTTTTTGTGTGTGTGTGTGTGTGTGTGTGTGTGCGTGTGTGCGTGTGTGTGTGTGTGTGTGTGTGTGCATGGTGGGGCGTGCGTGCTGGGGGGGGTGCGTGTGTGGTGGTGTGTGTGGGTGTGTGTGTGGTGTGTGTGTGTGTGTGTGTGTGTGTGTGTGTGTGTGTGTGTGTGGGGTGTGTGTGTGTGTGTGTGTGTGTGTGTGTGTGTGGTGTGTGTGTGTGTGTGTGTGTGTGTGTGTGTGTGTGTGGTTGATATAGTCATGCAACAGGTGAGGCGTGGTTTGACGTGAGGACTTGGATAGGTGACTGTGCAGACTAGACGCGCAGTCCAACTGGGAGGTCATATCAGGCGGAACGCAATACCAGTGAGGACATGGATCGCTGCACTTCTCTCGTTCTCTTCGCCTTCAGTTTCTCAGCTTTGATCGCAGGTAAGAGAAACTTCAGACGTTTGTCAGGGACTATCCCGCAAGTATAATATTGAATTAAAAGCACATAAACGATTTTGTGAGACTGAAAAAAAAAAAAAAAAAGAAGGGGGGGGGGGGGGGGAATAATACACAAAAATGACGCTTTTCCCAGGATAATTTGTATTCACAAACAATACTGTTTGTTTGTGTGGCATACAGAGATACTCAGATTGTTAAATGAGCTGTAGAAACACACACACACACACACACACACGCACGCACGCACGCACGCACGCACGCACGCGCACGCACGCACGCACGCACGCACACACACACACACACACACACACGCACACATAAACTGGCTGGCTGTATTTAGGGGTACGCTTTAGCTGTATCTGGTAAATTCTTATTGTTGAGAACAAAAGTTCCAAACAGATCTTCACTCATGCTGTGATGCAGGGGCTGTGAAGATCCAGAGATGTCGTGACGACAAGGTTGATGTAGAAGAGGGCGTAACAAACAGCATCACTTGCACTGACTTTGTTGACACGGACACCATCACCTGGACGATTACGAAGGACGGGGTGTCTACTGATGTCGCCACGTGCACGCCGTCTGGCTGCACCAACCACTCCTCTGACGTGGGGGCGGTGAGAGAGGCGGGAAACAAAACCCAGCTGCTGTACCCGTCACCTGACAGGGACCAGGACCAAGGGACGTCAGTCAGCTGCACCAGCAACAAGTCACAGATAGGACAGCGGACCACATCCTGCACACTTAATGTCATAAGTATGGCCTGAATTGTGCTCCCTTTTCTTTTTCTTTTCCGCCTCCTACAAACTTAATGTCATAAATATGGCCTGTCTTCACCTCTCGGTCGTGTGCACGTTTGTTTGTGTTTGTGTACATATCTCTCAGTGCATCTTTGTATGTTTGGCTGATTTTGTTCGTTTGTTTTGTTTTCAAGCCTTTGTTCTTCGCCTTGATATAACCGTCACAGTTGACCTGGTCTGCTTCCAATGCTTATGTTTGCTTGTGTTTGTGACACATTTCCACGGATCAGCTGTAGCTTGCGCCCATTGTGTGAGTGACAGCAGATGTCACTGCCTGTATATTGCAACATACGCAAAGCCAAATCAAACGTGACGCTCTCTTGTGACATTCATTTGGGTTATTTGCCTTGTGATAAAGTATAGTTTATGTAACACATTACTTATCGCTGGGTATTTTGCATGCATTTTCCTTTTTCCTCTGTCAGTGTTTATCCCCCTGCCACCCCTTTCCCGCCTCCCCCCCCCCCCCCCCCCCCCCCCCCCCCCTCCCCCTTTCTTTCTCTCTCTCTCTCTCTCACGCTGCCCCCACGGAGTCGGTTTCTCGTGCCGAGTGCGTTTACACTAAGCTGCTTCGCCCCTTACACTCACAAACGCTAACAGTCACCCACAAACGCTAACAGTCACCCACAAACGCTAACAGTCATTCACACAAACACGCTAACAGCCACTCACACAAACACGCTAACAGCCATGCACAGACTAACAGTCATTCACACAAACACATTAACAGACACTCACACAAACACGCTAACAGTTACTCGCACAAACACACTAACGGTCATTCACACAAACACAATAATAATAATAGATAACTTTTGTAAACCGCTATTTTCTGGTGTACCCAAACTCACTATAGCAGTCACAGATGCGCTGACGGACCCTCTCCCAGACATGCTAACACAAAGTCATTCATATGGGCTTGCTAACGGTCACTCGGACACTTTGACAGTTATGTAGTCAGACACACCGACAGTCATGCTGAAACACACCGACAGTCATGCAGAGAGACAGAAATTCTAACAGTCCTGCAGAGAGACAGGCTAAATGTCATGCAAACAGACAGACACGCTGACATGCAGACAGGAACGCCAAGAGTCATGCAGACAGACACACTGACAGACAGACACATTGACAGCCACGCAGGCAGATACTTTGAAAGCCATGTAGACAGACACATGGACAGCCATGCAGGCAGACACTTTGAAAGCCATGTAGACAGACACATGGACAGTCATGCAGGCAGACATGCCGAGAGTCAAGCAGAGAGATTCACTGACAGACAGACACATTGATATCTAGCCATGTAGACAGATACATTCATATATAGCCATGTAGACAGACACACTGACCATCACGCAGACATACACTCCAAATTTCACTGATCTTACTTAATGTGGTAGCCCCTTACGTGGAATGGAATCAGAAGATTTTTCTTTCTCCAAACGTGCATTTCTATATTACTTCTGTGAGGTGCATGCCGTTCGATCCAGCCACGAAACGGAATAAAAGTCAGTGAAGCACGACAATATAATTTATTTTTTCACTGACTTGCGTTTGTAGCTTCTGTTCTCTACCACCTTCCCCACGCCAAAACAGCTGGAGACAGTTACGATCTCTGACGTTTCATTTCTTTCCATGATGGGTAGTGGGAGCGGCGGGAGGGGGAGGGGGTTGGCGGGGGGTGGGGGGCGGGGGATGGGGGCTGCAAGTCAATATATGTTTCCAACCATTTAGACCTCTCCGTCTCTCTTTCTGTCTGTCTGTGTTTCTATCTGTCTGTCTCTGTCTTTGTCTGTCTGTCTGTCTGTCTGTCTGTCTCTCTCTCTCTCTCTCTCTCTCTCTCTCTCTCTCTCTCTCTCTCTCTCTCAATTTTTTTTTTAACAAGATGCAGTCATGCACTCGTTTCCGGACACTTTACATAATTATTGAACTCGCAGTATACTACACTGTGTGCAGGTGTGGCCACGCTGTCTCAGTGTGACGTTACACTGCAGGAGACAGACTGGACAGTGACAGGCAGCTGTCATTTTGAACACGCCTTTTCATACAGCAGGGGCTTATTGTGTATATGGCGCAGATCTTCATCCGGAAAGGTACATACCCCCCCCCCCCCCCCCCCACCACACTTGTCTGTCTGTCTGTCTCTCTGTCTGTCTGTCTCTCTCTCTGTCTCTGTCTGTCTGTCTGTCTGTCTGTCTGTCTGTCTGTCTGTCTGTCTGTCTCTCTCACTCTCTCTCTCTCTCTCTCTCTCTCTCTCTCTCCTGCACCACCCTCCTCCTCACTCACACACACACACACACACACACACACACACACACACACACACACACACACGCTGCACCGCCCCCTTCTACTACCGCCCTATCCCCCGCCCCTTCACCCCACCGGAATCGTTAGTTGCTGTCGATCGATTTTATACAGCGCTATTCTCCGCTCTCCAGCAGACTCACTGCGCTCGCATGTTATTTTACATGAGTGACTAGCTTCTTATACCGCGTTTTTTATAAATATTCACCGAAGTGGTGTACTTACAGCGCTGGCATGGTTGGTGCCATATGAAACTGCTGCCGTCTCGGCGCAAGTTCTGTGTACACCATACAACCATGCACCATGTCACTTCATGCAAAGCATAGTTCAGATGCTGTGTGAGAGTCGAGGTGGACGTCCTGGGCTGTCCATCCTAACGAGCCTTCTGGTTTCCGCGGACGTAAAGCTATATTGAACCGTGCTTCGGCATTGGTCACAACTTGTCCCTAATATGTCAACTGACATCTGAGGACATTAAGCAACACTTCACCACCTTCATGCAAAGCCACATACGTAAGGTGCATGCGTGTTTAGCTGTAACCTGCCACGTGCACTTTCGGCAGAATGACCAGGATCGTTTACGTGCTACTGCGGTAACACGGGGGTGGAACAGATACCGAAATAACCAGAAGTCTGTTTGAGTAACATGCAAACATCGCTCTTTTTCTTTCTTTTTTACATGCGTAAATTACGGACGGTACAAGGCTTTCTCTTGATATTTTCTCGTGACGCTGCACCAAGAGCGGAAAAGAATGTTCAGTTTTGCAAATACGGGTGGATGTACTTCAGATGAAATTCTTTGCATATCGGCCGACCAGCTTTGACCATTATGGTAGACTGGGCATAAAAAGACGACTCTCCCATCCCTCCTCTTTGTGTAATGAAGGGAAACAAATGAACTGAATGTGATATTCAATTTTGTTTCCACAAGCAAACAAACGCGGAAACAAAATATGCATATTACAGTATTTTCAAGTATTTTAGAGGGCATGTCAAAAACGCTTTGCATTATGAGGAATCATGCCCATGCTTGTTTTATGATAGCATCTCTAAAACATTGTATTCGAGCAATGTCGAAACAACTAATTGGATTTAAATGACGCATATAGAGAAAAGCATTCACCGCTGTTTATATTGGCAGTCCACTCTTGGTTAAAATCGTCACAGAGCCCTTCCTTGAGAATTGTCAAAAATGCCCTTTCATTCCCAATACTTTTTTGAAACCAAAGAAAACCTCAAAATATGACGGCCCCATATTTCTGAACCATACAGAACAATTGGCTGGATTTGCACATCAAAGATTTTGAAGAATATGTCTGTTCATCCCACTAAAGTTACGCCAAACTATGACAAAGTCTCATGTTGCTTTCTTACCTGTAGCTGCCAGAAGGATATCACCCAGACACTAAATGTAGTTGTTAGTGTGTAGTCAGGTAGATATAATTATTAACAACTTCTAATTCATTTCCCTCTAGCTGTCACATATCAGTGAATTTATCAATGGCAAAATGCCCTTCTGTTTGTTTCTCACCACTCTGACGCATCCTCTGTGAGGAACAACGGTGGGTCACTGCCCTTCAGGTTCCTTGCACGAAACATGACTGGATCGCGGTTTTTAAGACATAAACGTGACCGTCACCGTTTTATGTTCCCCAATATATACGCGCGTTAACTTTCGACTTTCTTCTTGATTCTCATGTTCAGTATGTCCCCCACTTTAAATTCTCAGTCCTCCCAAGTGTCCGTGCCGTCCAGTAGAAGTCCGAAAATCAGATTATTTCTGCGGCTCTGGTTTTCCAGACTGTCTGTTCGGGATTCCAGTTTATCGACATGGGCCTGCAGCCGTTGTTGACCTAACTGACTGAAGATTTTAGCAGTTCTTGAACAGGGAGTCAACGTCTTTGAAGATTGTTTCATATTTGTTATACAGTTTTGACACTTGGGCGTCTGGTATATCTTCCCCGGTGTATATGGTTCTAGTGGTTGTTATTCTTATCGATACGTGGTCTCTTTTGATTGGCTAATAATAACCGACACGCTCCCCAAGATGGCTCCAATGTTTACTGTTGAAAGTCTGTGTCTCACCCATACATGCAGTACATGAACAAACATGACATGGTGTCAGAAGTAAACTGGAAGAAACAGTGAGTAAAGAGTTCCGTCTTATAGTGTTGCCTAGTAAGGTACAATAAGAACCAAGAGTGAGAGATGCCGGGATTTAAACCTCCCGCCTGTTTCAACTTTCATGAGCCCTCTGGATGGACAACATGGTGTCAACGCTTCATCGTCTTGCATCCAAACTGGATAAAGAAGAAGGCCCTACTCAGGTCAGCAGTTTGATCTATAGTATAGGGATAGATGCAGAGAAAATCGTCAAGTCAGTTCACGTTGATAGAAGAACAACAGAATAACGTTGAAAGGGTTCTGCAAGAGTTTGACAAGTACTTCTTTCCAAAGAAGAACGTGATTCACGAACGTGCCACTTTCCACAGAAGCCGGACGGAAGGATGGAGCATAAAAAATACATTCGCAGCCCATATGAACTTTCTGAGCATGCAGAATTCGCAGGGGAAAAAACAACACACGACCATTCGTGATATGTTAGTGCTGGGCATGCTAGATCAGGAGCTGTCACAGAAACTGCAACTTGAACCGGATGTAGATCTAGCTAAGGCTACAGCCACGGCTCGTCAACATGAGTTGGTAGTCATTCAGATGAGAGAACAGAGACATGGTTCAGCAACAATGGACGCAGCTACACGCTTTTAGAGACACAGGTCATCTGGTGGCGGTAGGGGTGGTCCCAGACACTTTGGAAGTCGGGGACAATTACATAAGGATAGGCCCACTGATGCAGGCACAGGTGCTCACACTAACAGCGAGTGCTCCAGGTGTGCAACAGTGCACAAACAGGGAAATTGTCCTGCAAGAGGGAAGAAGTGCCACAAGTGCCAGAAGATGTCACATTTTGCGCGTTGTTGTTGGTCTACACAAGCAGTCAACCAAGTTCACGCAAGACAGTTACAGAGCTACGCAGAAGAACCACAGGTAAGTGGAACAGAGCCTTATTTTCTTGGAGCAGTAGGCCTAGGGAGTGAACAGGGATCTCCATGGCGTCTTACACTGAATGTATGCGGACAAGACATTTCATTCAAGATCGATACAGGGACGGACGTCAGCGTCATCAGCTGAAGAACATATCAGAGTCTTAAACACTAGGACCAACCAAGATCAGTCTGCACAGCACAGGGGGAGAAATGCAAGTCATGGGACAATTTAAAACTGTCACAACAAAGAACGTTCCACTTAGAATCTATGTCATCAGTAATGACACAGCCAGCCTGCTGAGTAGAGCTAGTGCATGTGAAATCCAGCTAGTCATGAGAGTCAACGCTGTGAGTTTTAGTGAAGTAAAGTGCACTCCCGTGAAGATCCAGCTGGAAGAAGACGCTACACCATACTCGGTGACAGCAGCAAGGATTCCCATCCCATTGCTAGGCAAATTTGAGGAAGAGCTGAAGAGGGTGGAAGAAAGGAAGATCATCCAGGCTGTGACGGAACCTACAGAGTGGGTTGCTCCGATAGTACCAGTCGTCAAGCCTGACGGCAAGATCCGGAACTGCGTAGATCTGAATGTAGGGGAGCGGGGTGGGTGAGTTGAGGGAAGCAGGTTGGAAGCATGGATGAAGTCAGAGGTTGCTGTAACATAACTTTTTATTTGCACCAACCAGGAAACGGTGTCTGTGTTGGAAAAGACATATGCAAACAAAACATTTAGAATATGAAAGCAAACGTAAAGGTTAAACAACAGCAATTATATAATAAATACAGTAACCATGTAGTTTACCTATAGGTCACTATAATACATGATTGTAACTGTGACAAGATGATTAATAATTAAGCACATAAATTGTGTGCATGACTTGCACTTAAAACCCTATCTCACAGTGTCGCGGTGAGTATACAAGAGACGACCAGTAACTCCCAGTATACCCCGTCCCTAATAAGCCTTATGGTTTCTGTGGACGTTAAGCACCATGTTTACTTCCCAGTATATAATAGTATACTATAAAGTAACAGTGAAAAATACAGATTACCAAGCTCATTCTTAACTAAACAGGAAGAGTGAGATAATTGTTACAGCAGTTCCACTGAAGCACACAACGAGACGGACAGTGACACGGGTGGCACTTGGGACCACGCCGTGAGCGGGAGGAAGTCAATCATAAACTGACCGGCTCCAGCCTCGTTACTCAAAGCGTTACAGCATGTCACCGTTACTAACTAGCAGAGCATATCTGTGAACAACGTCAAGCGTCTTACTGACGCAGGTAGCGCATCAAGAATCTAAAGCTGTTGACCTGGCTGCATCTGTCTGCTCGGTTAGTGAACAGAGACAAAGACCTAATTGCCACCACTGACGCGCATCGCCGGCCTGTTCGGGTACACGCACAAAGACCCGGAAAGGGTTTACAAGCTAAGCAGAGTGAAAGTCTGCGCGCCCAAGACTCGGCCATACAAAAGCCGGATCAAAACAGAAATAACATGTCTCAGAGTTTATACAATCACCCCTATGCACTAAACCATATTCAACTAGTAAAATGAACATTCGAGTAAATAGCTACATACATTTTGGAAGCACTGGTCATCCTGTGGCATAAAGGCTTAACATTTGAACGCACAAACAATGTACACTGACGCCATGGCGGCTGCAACCAGGCGGCAATCTGACGCCGAAATTACCCACGTGTTCAAGAACCAAAATCAAGGCACGTTGTGAACATGGTAACATTATAAACATGCATTATTTACATCAATAAGAAACAATAGAATAACAAGCCATAGAAAATAACTACTTACAGGCTCTCCCCTGAGATGAACACACGAACACAGGTCGCAACAGCAAACAACCAACCTGCCTCTGCAGGGACACTGGGGGAAAGGGACGCTGCCGGCCCTGCGCACAGGTTTTAACACTTTAGATAATTGGGTCATAAAACTCCCATCCAATCAAAAAGGAAAAGAAACCGGAAAGAAAGGTTAAAGGGTCATGGCCCGAAACACATGCAATACACTCGGTTACATGAAGAAACTCAGCCAGGTGGTCAGAAGAGAACGTTACGTGATCCCAGCCGTGGACGATGTGATTCATCAGCTGAAGGGCTCATCAGTCTTCTCCAAGCTCGATGCTGCCTCAGGGTTCTGGCAGATTCCAGAGACTGCGAAGCTGACTACATTCATAACCCCATTCGGCAGACACTTCTTCACCCATCTACCGTTTGGCATCAGTTCGGCTCCAGAGATATTTGAGAGGATCATGAATGAGATCACATCTGGCATCAAGGGTGTCGTCTGCTACTTTGACGACATACTCCGTCATTCAACGACAACAGAAGAACACACTGTCCTGAACCAGGCCAACAAGAGACTTCAAGACGTCGGTCTACAGTTAAACAGTGACAAGTGTGAATATTACAAGAGTGAGATTCATTTCTTGGGACATACCATCAACAAGGATGGTGTGAAGTCTGACCCTTCAAAGGTTGAAGCTATCGTCCAAATGCCATAGCTGACGGACGTGAGTGAGCTGAAACGGTACCTGGGAACGGTGAATTACCTGTGCCGTCACCTGCCCAATCTGTCTTCAGTGCTGAAGCCCCTGAACCAGCTGCTGGAGAAGGAAACCGCAAGGCAGTGGGGTCCTCCGTAAGCAGAAGCCTTCGCCAGCATCAAGACACTGGTGACTACAGCACCGACTGGCCTACTTTGATCCCACCAAGCCAACCACTGTAAGCGCAGAAGCTAGCAGCTATGGATCGGGAACAGTCCTACTCCAGGAACACCCAGAAGGTCAACGTCCAATTGCATTCAGTTCCAGAACGCTCAACAAAGCTGAAGAACGATACGCTCACATTGAAAAGGAATGTCCTGCTTCGGTCTGGGCGTGTGAAGTGTGAAAGGTACTCAGTAGGCCTGGAATCCTTCGTCATACTGACAGAGCACAAACCTCTGGTCCCACTCATCAACACGAAGGACCTGTCCGACACCCCGATTCGGTGTCAGCGCATTCTGATGCGCCTGATGCGCTTCACGCCAGGGGTAAGATACAAGCCGGGGAAGGGCATGCTTGTCGCGGAGGCTCTGTCAAGAAGCCCTCTTCAGAGATCCGATCGAAGCGACATGGAAGAAGACGTGAGTCTGCATGTGAGCGCTGTAACCTCGTCATGGCCACCGTCTGATGAGAGACTGGAGCTCATCAGGCAACGCACGAAGGAAGACATCAACTTGGTGATGTCCCTGCAATACACCGCCAACGGCTGGGCAGTCCACAAAGAAGATGTCAAAACTGGCAGCGAGAGACTTCGCAGTAAGAAAGGAGCTCAGCACATGGAACAGTCTCCCGTTGAAGGGTGACCGCCTCTCATCCCCTTTTCCACGAGGAAGGAAATCCTCGAACGCATTCATGACGGACATCTTGGAATCGCGAAGTGTCGCGAACGTGCCAGACAGTCTGTGTGGTGGCCAGGCATTGGCTGGGCGGGACATCAAGGAACGAGTTGCCTCCTGCCGACACTGCATAGAGAAGAGACCATCACAGATTAGGGAGCCGCTGCTTCCCTCAACCCTCTCAGAGGGACCTTTCCAAAGAGTGGGAGTTGACATCTGTCAGTTCAAGAACAGTCAGTACTTAGTCTAGATTGACTACTTCTCCAGGTACATTGATATTGCGTACCTACCTGGTTTGACGACAGCTGCTGTCATCAGCAAAATGAAGAAGTTCTTCGCACAGCATAGAGTACCTGAGGTCGACGACACACATAACGGACGCCAGTTCTCGTCGTCTGAGTTTCGTGCATTCTCCAACTCCAAGGAGTGGAGTTTCCAGCATATTACTAGCAGCCCCCACTACCCGCAGAGCAACGGGGCAGCATAGAGAGCGGTCAGAACGGCGAAGGGAATTTTGAGGCAAGACGACATCTTCTTAGCCCTCCACACCTACCGCTCTACGCCAGTTCCAGACCTGGGAGTCAGCCCTGCTGAGCTGGCTATGGGCAGAAAGCTTCGTACCTCATTGCCGACTCTGCCCTCAACGCTCGTGCCTCACACCATCAACTATGATCAGGTGCGAAAGCGTGACCATGCCTTCAAACAGCGCCAGAAGCAGCGCTATCATCACCACCATGGCACACGACCACTATCCGAACTTCATCCTGGAGACCCAGTCCTTTTGAAAAAAAGGATGGCGAGAAGGAGTGGAAGCGACCAGCAGAAGTGGTGCGTCAGGTCGCACCACGCTCCTACCTCCTACACCTAATGGAAGAGAACTGAAGCGCAACGGCAAGCACATCAGAATGCGGCCAGTGGACAACAGCCCAGCAGCCAGCGAGCAGCCAGAAACCATCGACATGCGGTCAGCACCAGTCGACAAGCGTCCTGCAGTCAACAGCCAGCTGCAATGGCCGACTCCTGCGCCAGACCCGAGTCCTCAGCCTGCACCTCCTGGACAACCGTCGCCCGCAGAGTACCGTACTCACTCCGGTCGAGTAGTGCGCCCTCCAGCAAGATTCTCGGAGCAGATGTTGCACTCCCAAGTCACCGAGTGGTAATCAGCACTGGGCTGAGTGAATATGTGTGTGTAGTTAAAGTTGCCTGTGAATGTGATCACAGTGATGGCTATTTTCATTTTATTCTAGTCATTGTGCATGTGCAAAAGCAAGAACTAATGAACATTTCATGATAGGAAGTGCTTCATGGAAGCAGGTGGATTATTCAAAAGAACCTTGTGAAATTCATGGATTATTGATTCCGTTCAGTGGACAGTAATTCATAATTTCATGGATAATCAGTTTCAGTTAGAGGATGGTAAGCTTTTCACCATGTCGTAAAATTTGAACTATTATGACTGTACCCGATCAAGATTAACCTGGACGTAAAGGTTTAAGGAATTGTGGAAAAGACTCCGGAATAAGATTTATTTTGGACGCTATACTGAAACTAGCATATTGGCTCATTTAGTTAACATAATCGTCATTCCTGTTAAAGAAAGCTGATTAGTTTTTAACTTACAAAAAGGGGAAGGTGTACTGAAATGGCATGTGCATACAGTAAAGGGACATAACCATGTAGTTCTGTTTATTATCATCATGGTGAGTTATTCCTCTTATCGAAACGTGGTCTCTTTTGATTGGCTAATAATAAACAGACACGCTCCCCGAAATGGTTCCAATGTTTACTGTTGAAAGTCTGTGTCTCACCCATACATGCAGAATTTCTGGTCAGTAGTTAGAAGACAGTGTGTGTGGAAAGAAAACATCACTACATCCGTCCCACACGACAGATGCTTAATCACCGTGTGTGTGTGTGTGTGTGTGTGTGTGCGTGCGTGTGTGTGTGAGAGAGAGAGAGAGAGAGAGAGAGAGAGAGAGAGAGAGAGAGAGAGAGAGAGAGAGAGAGAGTAAGTTGGTATTTTACGCCCAGTCAACCGGTACGGTTGTATCAGGGCGATACACATCTGACATTATATATTGATTTTTAATAGTGTGTATGTCTTAAAATTGGTATATATACAGTTTTAAAACCATACTTAAAAGGTGAATAAAACACACACATAACTAAAAGTGATCTCAAATTTCGATTTTTCCAAAAATATTAATTTCTTTCAAAAAGTTAAAAATCTTCTCGGCGAAATATCCTGAACAACTACGTAGTGATTGAGCTGTAAAGTGGCTCTCTCTCTTTTTCAATAAAATCTGAACAAGTAAGTAAAATATGTTCTATGTTAAATGTTTATCACATCCGATGCACTTTGGCGGTTCCTCACCCTTCAATAAAAAGGAATGAATAATAAAAGAATGGCCAATGTGCAATCGGGCCATCACAGTCTCTTCTTTTCTGTTTGTCCGAGGACAAACAATACATATTGAGAGAGAGAGAGAGAGAGAGAGAGAGAGAGAGAGAGAGAGAGAGAGAAGAGAGAGAGACAGACAGACAGACAGACAGACAGACAGACAGACAGACAGACAGACAGACAGAGACAGACAGACAGACAGACAGACAGACAGAGACACAGAAAGAAACAGAGACAGATAGAGACAGAGAGAGTACTTGCTTTGTTCTCAGTTTGGCGCTGTTGTATTGCAGAGTTCAGTTCAATACGGGACAATCACCAACCGTCAAAATTACACGTCATCAGGACGTGTGTATTACAGGGGGGATTGCCCTTACGCTAGTCCAGCACCAATAGAGGGAGGCCAATACACATTTATTGTGGACTTCTATCCCAGTGCTGGCGTTCGCATTGTGAAGATTCTCACGATCCCTAAACGGAATGAGGGTAATGTTGATGCGTGGATTATGAATATGTTTAGCTATTAATGTATTTGTGTGTGCATCTGTCTGATTTATTAGTTCATAGTGCCATTGCTACATCTTCCTCTGTTTTACTGTTGTTGAAATCGTTGCGTTTGTTTCTTTGTGAGTGCCTGTTTGGGTCTGTTTCAGTCTTTGTGTTTGTTTAGGCTACTTTGTAATCGTATTTTGCCCTCTTTTTTTCTTCTTCTTTTTCTGAAGATATACCGCTAGAGACATGTCCAATGGCAGTAGCAGCAATAGTAGAGCAGTTGTAGTAGTAGTAACTCTTTCTCTCTCTCTCTCTCTCTCTCTCTCTCTCTCTCTCTCTCTCTCTCTCTCTCTCTCTCTCTCTCTCTCTCTCTCTCTCTCTCTCTCTCTCAGATCACCGTAGACTACTGGAGTAAGAGACATGCAAGCAAACTGGATTGTACGCTCATGTGGTTGCACCTACAGTGTGTGATTTGTTTTAATGCGTTGCGTTTGTCGTCGTCAACAGCTGAATGTGGATATCACTTCTACCATGAAACACATGGTCTGTAGACCTATCTCTCACCCCCACCCCCCACCCCGATCCCCCATCCCCACCCACGGCCCCACGCTTAATTTTGGATTGTGGTGATTTGAACTTTACACATCAGAAATTATCGCACTCTCTACAGATACGAAGTCCCCAACGCCGGGTTCTGGAGCCCCCAGCAGCAGTAAGCCAGCAGGTAGCATTCTCGGGGGACGGGGGAGGGAGGGGGGTCGTCGTCTTCTTCCTTTTTATTTAAAGTATGATCACATATGTGGTTTTAGACGGATCTTTCGATTGTCAAGAAAACGACTTAATTAGGTCAGTAAATTCAGTCAGTGACCAGCAACATGTAAAAAAAATAAAAAATAAAAATCAATAAAAGAAAACTTAAATTATATTCCAATATACACTTGTTCGCAGCGCAGAAAGAAACATATACATGTATATGCATGAATGCAAATATTTTTTTCACTTGATCCGTATCTTGCATACGTCAATGCACATTCACTCCCATACACTAACACATTTGTACACACTAAATGACGTATACTCGTACGATAATACTCCAAGGTCATAATACATAATTTCTCACATACCTTATGGCACATTTAAACATCTATCGCACATACCCACAGCATCCCCCCATCCTCTAACACATACGCAAATATACACCCACACATATACACAACCTTGCCCTCCCCACATTCCCTATGCCATCTGAAGAGAGAGAGAGAGAGAGAGAGAGAGAGAGGGAGAGAGAGAGAGAGAGAAAAGAGAGAGAGAGAGAGAAAAAAGGAAGAGAGAGACAAAAAAAAACAGACAGACAGACAGACACGACACGACAGACAGACAGACAGACAGAAAAGAGAGAGAGAGAGGAGAGAGAGAGAGAGAGAGAGAGAGAGAGAGAGAGAGAGGGGAGAGAGAGAGAGAGAGAGAGAGCGACAGACAGACAGACAGACAGACAGACAGACAGACAGACAGACAGACAGAGAGAGAGAGAGAGAGAGAGAGAGAGAGAGAGAGAGAACACAAAAAAAGAGAAGGAAAAAAAAAGAGGAGAGGGAGACAAGGGGGAACTGTTGGAAGGTTTCTGTCAATGCAGTTGCTGACCTGGTCTCTCCTTCTCTTCAGAGGAATCGTTTCTGTGCAAGCTAAATAGCAAATCAAACACAAGCAGTCTACACTTCTACAACACAGGGCATATTTTTTCAAGTTTCGTGATAGATGTTGCAATCCGTGTGTTTCATGATGACGATGATGATGATGAGAAGAAGAAGAATGGGTATAGAGAGAGAGAGAGAGAGAGAGAGAGAGAGAGAGAGAGAGAGAGAGAGAGAGAGACAGACAGACAGACAGACAGACAGACAGACAGACAGACAGACAGACAGACAGACAGAGTTACCTGATAACTGCAACACGGTTAGTGGTTTATATAATTATATGACCAGCTAAACGTGCTTGTTTTCTGACTCACTGGTGAGCAGTCTGCATGCCTTGGTCCTTTAACTGGGTGCAGATGTATGTTCTATGCCTACGCTAACGTCTACTGTAGTCCTCAACTTTAACATTTGGGATTTTGACACCTGGACATTAGTCAAGTAAAATGTCTCCTCTATTAACAGGTACCTCATCGGCCCTGTCTGCAGCCTCCTACAGTACTCAAGACACCACACTGCGTATGTATGTGTGTGTGTGTGTGTGTGTGTGTGTGTGAGAGAGAGAGAGAGAGAGAGAGAGAGAGAGAGAGAGAGAGAGAGAGAGAGAGAGAGAGAGAGAGAGAGAGAGATCGGAAACAAAAATCACAGTTAAAGTACTAGAACAAGCCCCAAGCACATAAAAGGTTCACATAAAAAAATTAAAAAATTAAAATATATTTATTAGAACAAAACACAAAATGCGAATCTCATTGAAAGTAAACTGGGAATCTTAGAATCAGTATATGACGTATTGACTAATTCAGTTTTTTATCTTCATCTGCGTCATGTGCCAAATATTCTTCACTGGGTGTCTCACTTTGTGTTACACGTATGTGGGTGGGTTTGTGTGTTCGTGTGCGAGTGTTTGTACCTGCAAGGTGTGTGTGTGTGTGTGTGTGTGTGTGTGCACGCGTGTGTGTGTGTGCGTGTGTGTGTGTGTGTGTGTGTGAGAGAGAGAGAGAGAGAGAGAGAGGAGAGAGAGAGAGAGAGAGAGAGAGAGAGCGTGCGCGAATGTTTTCTTTTTTGACTTGATTTTGGCTTTCATCTGACCTTCCCAGTTAATTAACCAACTACTAACGTACCAGCTTACTAGCAGGCTATGTAGCTCACTGAAATAGCTGACGTGCTTTCGTTCTTTACATTTGTTTCTTTGCTTTTCGCCAGAAAAGCAAACATGAATTGCAGATTATTCTGTAAAATCTGTGTGAAACAATGGTGCCTGTTTCAGTTTCCTCAAGTTCAACACCAGCTGGAAGCTGGAAACCATCGCTGAAACAACCCGGAGGTAAGATACAGGCGATAGCAGCAAACAAAAACAACGACGACAACAACAACAAAAAGCCAGTAGAGATTTACAATATCAGATCACGCTCAACATAATTTCGCCATTAAAAAAGGAAAGAAAAGTAAATGATTGCTGAGGTGTCAAAGTCAAGTCTAGAAGATCTTAAACAGGGTTTATCGGAAGAAGGAGGGAAAAATAAGTAATAAAGTCCTACTCCATTCATAAAGAGCCTCTTGGGTGCACCAGTACACCTACTCGCCTGTATATTACATATAATTATGACAACTAACAATCAGCCCACAACTAACGGAAGAAAACCGCTCATTGTGTAGTAGACTCAGCATGGGAGAATAATTCTTGTCGACTGACACAACAAAGTAGCTCTAGTGGAAGGGAAACATGTATTAAGAGGAACTGAATGAAACTGCTGTCGTTTAATAATAGTAGTAACTTTTATATAGCGCTATTCTCTCGCCTGCACAAACTCACTGCGCTGCGTAAAATCAATGCACAAACTCAAGAAGAAGACTGATACTACTGCTACTACTACTACTACTACTACTGCTGCTGCTGCTGCTGCTACTACTACTACTACTACTGCTGCTGCTGCTGCTACTACTGCTACTACTACTACTACCACTACTACTACTGCTACTACTACTACTGCTGCTGTTACTATTTCTAATGGATTGACCTTATACGGCGCAAGTCTTTTTGCAGAACAAAACCTCTGTGCGGTAACGTTCGCTATTCATCCACATTTAGACACGTAGACGTACTAAATGTCACAGCAATGGTCTGCCTAGGTTTGTGAAAGGCCTGTCTAAAGAGGAAAGTCTCACAGTGTGGGGATATTTTCGCACACTGGCAGACAGCGGATTTCAGACATATTTTCGCTTGAGGGTCGGAGTGTGCGTAATGTTGGACACGTGCAGAACGAAGCTGGAATATCATAGGACTGTGCCGTGGAAGTGACGGTAGAGGAAAGTTGCCATATACTCACTGTGCCGTGGAAGTGACGGTAGAGGAAAGTTGCCATATACTCACTGTGCCGTGGAAGTGACGGTAGAGGAAAGTTGCCATATACTCGCTGTGCCGTGGAAGTGACGG
>JABMCL010001025.1:122500-125000 GCA_018857735.1 Alviniconcha marisindica | reverse complement strand
TGACCCTTCTGCGAGATCCAGCCAAAAGAGCTTCAGCTTTTTCATTGTTCCGCTTCAGCTACTGGCTGGCTTAAACTTCCGTTATTAAATAAGCATCTACCTTTGACAGTTTTAGAGTGTGTGTTCAGTTTGGTCATTGTTCAGCTACAGCATAGTGGTTGGCTTAAAACTTCCGTTATTAAATAAGCATCTACATTTGACAGCTTTAGGGTGTGTTTTTACTGTATTTTCCATTCTGTTTGGTTTTTCTTGACATCTGCTGAGTTTAGCCTGTCGAACTAACCAGCGGTGTTAGGGGTCAGTTTTCGTTTGTCCAGGTTTGCCGTTGACGTTTGGTTCAACTGCCTGCCTTTGGCCGAGTTTTGGTTCAGCCATTCGCTTCGGATTTGCGTTCCAACCAATGGTAAACATTAGGATTTCCAGCACAGCAAAAGCTGGTGCTGACCAACCCAAATAACGATGGGCCAGTTCGACAGGCTAATGCTGCACCGCTGTCATGCTTACCGCTGTTGTCTACAGAGCTGTTTCCATGGTGATCAGTCTCAGAGTACGGTGAAGCCAGTCCCACGTCAGACATCTGTAGGTTTTCGTACTGGCCTGTTGGGGGAGGGGGGAGGGGGGAGTTCAAGAAAGGTTAGAATTAGAAACGTCTTTGCTCTTTCTTCCTGGTCAAACGTGAAGATCATCAGTAGGTCTACAGTCATGTAGCGATTCTCCTTGTTACGTCTGTCCAAAGAAAGTCCAAATCGCTTTCAGGTCGCCTACTAACTTTTGGGAAAACATAATACAATAGCATAATATCTTTTATGGGTGTGTGTATGTGTGTGTGTGTGTGTGTGTGTGTGTGTGTGTGTGTGTGTGTGTGTGTGTGTGTGTGTGTGTGTGTGTGTGTGTGTGTGTGTGTGTGTGTGTGTGGTGCGGGAGAGGAGAGAGAGAGAGAGAGGAGAGAGAGAGAGAGAGAGAGAGAGAGAGAGAGAGAGAGAGGAGGAGAGAGAGAGAGCGTGGTGTGTGTAGTGTGTGTGTGTGTGTGTGTGTGTGTGTGTGTGTGTGTGTGTGTGTGTGTGTGTGTGTGTGTGTGTGTGTGTGTGTGTGTGTGGAGTAAGGCGGGTAACAAAGAATTGATTGTAAATACGATTTTGAAGTTAGTGTGATCAACGTGAATCAGATGTGCATCAGGCAGTACCCACGTCTCTGACGGCAGGCACAGCGGTATAAACCACTGTACCACATCCAGCCGCATTGCACTGACATCATCCATGGTAAACACAAAACGAAAACAAAGACAAAGAATCAAATTAAACAAAAATATATTGACGCATCCTTTCAGTTCACGTTTCATTCAGGTGGTACGTCACAAAGTGCATTACTGGATTATCAACATCCTTTACAAAGGCGTATTACAAATGTTACAACTAAATCGGAGAAACACGTCGTAACAATAGCTTTTTTACCCACCCACCCTTATTACCCCCCTTCCCTCTCCATCTCTCTCTCTGTGTGTTCCACAAACTCGTACTCTTTCTTTTTTCCTTAAACAAATGTTGTTATACCCTTCCAAACACCAGTGTCATCGCTATTGATACGTACCTTTGCTTGGCTCCAGACTGTTTCCATGGTGACCAAGCTGTGAATACTCCGACCTCAACCCGATTTCAGACACCGCCAAACTGTCGTAGGGACCTGCAGACACTGTAACGTCAAGACAAACTATCGTAGGGACACTGTAAAGTCAAGACAAACTGTCGTAGGGACACTGTAACGTCAAGACAAACTGTCGTAGGGACACTGTAAAGTCAAGACAAACTGTCGTAGGGACACTGTAAAGTCAAGACAAACTGTCGTAGGGACCTGATCAGACAAACTGTAGAACTGAATCAAGACAAACTGTCGTAGGGACACTGTAAACGTCAAGACAAACTGTCGTAGGGACACTGTAAAGTCAAGACAAACTGTCGTAGGGACCTGCAGGCACTGTAACGTCAAGACAAACTGTCGTAGGGACCTGCAGAAACTGTAACGTCAAGACAAACTGTCGTAGGGACCTGAGACACTGTAACGTCAAGACAAACTGTCGTAGGGACCTGCAGACACTGTAACGTCAAGACAAACTGTCGTAGGGACCTGTAGACACTGTAACGTCAAGACACACTGTCGTAGGGACCTGCAGACACTGTAACGTCAAGACAAACTGTCGTAGGGACCTGCAGACACTGTAACGTCAAGACAAACTGACGTAGGGACCTGTAGACACTGTAACGTCAAGACAAACTGGCGTAGGGACACTGTAACGTCAAGACAGAATATATAACCACCCTCTGATGTGCAACTATCAGTTGAAACAGAATGCCATGCACCAACGCATCGATCTGCTGGCTGGCAAGAAAAGCAGTTCAAACATTAACACAAGTGTCCGTGTATGCACAGGTCTACATCCCCCCACACCCACCCCCCGGCATCCCCACCTCGGTCGCCAGCTGTATTCCGACCTGCTCCAGGTTGA
>JABMCL010001025.1:110000-117500 GCA_018857735.1 Alviniconcha marisindica | reverse complement strand
GAGAGCCGGCGCTGTGTCCGTGCCACTGCAGAGCGGGACGAGGACTGCCGGGCGTTGAGGCGTTGGGCAGGCAGTGGCAGAGGACGTCCTGACCCTCGTACACGTACTGCGAGCAGTTCGTCCTGGGCTGTCCTGGCCTGTCTGGGGAGAAGGACAAACCGATCTGCTTAAATAAGATCCAACCGGGGTGCTCATTTTAAACTGGGTATCACAATGAGGTCATTGTGTTCTCGCCTCTGTGTTCGGCCGTATGGTCTTGCTGACAGGGCGTTGAAATCCAATAACTATCTAAACCTAAGAACCCGCTTAAAACCTGCACTGCGCTTGAGAAAACAGATACTGGACATGACTATGAAGAGAAATCAGCAGCGGATTTACAACAATTTCTTGCGCCGTGTCTCGATGCATGGGCGATAGTGAAGGGAGACCGAGACAAAGACAGTGACAAGACAGACAGACAGACAGGAAAAGCAGCAGACAGACAGACAGGCAGACAGAGAGACAGACAGACAAAGAGCAACAAAAAAAAAAAAAAAAAAAAAAGAGAGAGAGAGACGCACACAAACCCCCATGGGGAAAAGAGCGACAGAGACACATGGGGACAAAGAGTGGCAGAGACACAGGGGGAAAGGGCAAAAAGGGGAAAAAAAAGCGACAGAGACACAGGGGACAAAGAGGCGACAGAGACACATGGGGACAAAGAAGCGACAGAGACACACGGGGACAAAGAGAGCGACAGAGACACATGGGGGGGGGGACAAAGAGAGCGACAGAGACACATGGGGACAAAGAGAGCGACAGAGACACATGGGGACAAAGAGAGCGACAGAGACACATGGGGACAAAGAGAGCGACAGAGACACATGGGGACAAAGAGAGCGACAGAGACACATGGGGACAAAGAGAGCGACAGAGACACAGACTGACCCACTCTTAGTGTCCCCACGGTAGCTGTACCACTTCCGGGGTAGAAGTGCACGCTGTACGAGTATTCTCCCTCTGAGACTGTTGTTGCCAGCAGTGACGTGAAGGAACACGTGCCGTTGTAGTACGTCTTGTTGGACAGTCGCTGCTCCGTTTTCTCCACAACTCCGGCCATGGTCTTGTCTGGCAGCGACTGTGGTAAGATCGTGATATGCATTTTCAGGACGAAACTGACGAAACTCATGAACATACAGATCAAAACGGACAATAGACTCAAAATTAAAACAAGGAACGCTTGTGCGAAACGGGAACAGCAAAATATGTACATTTTCAGGGTTCACCTCATCTTCAGGCAACAGAACAAACGAATCTACTAACAGCAAGAGAAATGAAGTCACCTAGCGTCCAGCAGATTCATTGCTACAAATGCAATTCTAATTCGCTTTTTATGGTGCATGCACTATTTCTGTTTCAATAGACGGTTTATTTTATCCCATCAAGCTTGCATCAAGTGGAGAAAAAAGAAAAGAAAAAAGAAGAAGAAAAAAAAAGGACAAAAACAAACAAACAAACAACAACAACAGAAAGGATGAATTCCCGTCAACACGCAATGCTGTGTGTCAATGTTGCTTTACGTCCACAGAAACCGTAAGGACTATTGCGACGGGGAGCCCTGGAGGTCCACCTCCACTTTCACACTGAGTTGTAATGTTGCCTTACGTCCACAGAGACCGTAAGGACTATTAGGGAGGGAAGGGAGGTCCACCTCCACTTTCACACTGAGTTGTAATGTTGCTTTAGGGCCAGAGACCATAAGGACTATTGGCGACGGGGAGCCCTGGAGGTCCACCTCCACTTTACACTGAGTTGTAATTTTGTTTTCGGCCAGAGACCATAAGGACTATTGCGACGGGGAGCCCTGGAGGTCCACCTCCATTTCACACGAGTGTAATGTTGCTTTACGTCCACAGAGACCAAAAGGACTTTTTGGCGACGGGGAGCCCTGGAGGTCCACCTCCACTTACACACTGAGTTGTAATGTTGCTTTACGTCCACAGAGACCATAAGGACTATTAGGGACGGGGAGCCCAGGACGACCACCTCGACGTTCACACAGCTCCTGAACTTTGACAGGTGGTTTTGTTTGTTTTCTACCTTCATTTCATTTCCGTGCCGATATAATTTATGTTGATCATCTCGCATTCAAATTCCCGCAGTAATAATGATATTTCGTTTGTGTGTGATAAAATGAGCACATCCTTATATCTTTTTCACCACTGTGGGATCGTACGAGATGGGGCGCAGAAAAAAATCTATTGTTATTATTTTAAAAACGGCATTACCTACTCAACCCAAATAAGGTTGGTGGGTGTGTGTGTGTGTGTGTGGGGGTGTGTGTGTGTGGCGTGTGTGGTGTGTGCGGGTGTGGGGGGGGATGTACCTGGTTGTGATGTTGACGCCATGTACAGGTGTAGGTACCGTTGGAGGAGAAAGCGTGTTCAAACCGACAGGTGCCCGCCACCGTCCAGTCTGTGACCTTCACCTCCAGGTTGCACGGAGACAGCGGTGGGGCGGGCGCTGACAGAGGGGCAGTTCAACTAACAATACCGTGCACTGCACTCTCGCTGTGAGACCAGCATCTAGACTACACACACACACACCACACACACACCACACACACACACACACACACACACACACACACAAATACACACACACACACACACACACACACACACACACACACACACACAACACACACACGTACACACACACACACACACACACACACACACACACACACACACACACACACACACACAGCAGCACGCACGCACACGCACGCACGCCCCACACACAAAACACAAAACACACCCCACACACACCACACACCACACACACACAAAACACTTCCACACCCCAAAACCACACACACACACACACGCACTTTTTTCCCCCTCCCCCCCCCCCCCCCTCCCACTACACACACACTACATACACAAAACTTGCGCAACAACAACAACACCGTTTCCCACTTTGATCCGAAGATTGTCCCCAGTGGTCAGCACACTGGACGTGTCGTTAGGTCTGGACGCTGCCAGGACAGCACCTCTGTGTGTACAGTTCCGCAACGGTCCGCAACTGGCATCTCCTTGCGAGGCTGTTCCAATGAACACCTGCCAGAGAACTGTCGCATTGGCAGGGATGTCCACACAGGTGATGTGTGTGCTCTGTCCGTCTTCTCCTATCTCCATCCACCCGGCCTGGCTGCACTCGCTGATTCGTACCGCACCTGCACGGAACACAGCAGTCAGTGGTACTGCAGAATGCATACTGGTCTATTGGTTTGGTTCAATAATCTTGACATAGCGCGGCGCGCACGCGCGCACACACACACCCCACAAACACACACACACACACACAACCCCACACACACACACACACACACAACACTACACACACACACACACACACACACAACCCCAACCCTACCCAACACACCCACACACACACACACACACACACACACACACCACACCACACACCACAAACACCAACACACACACACACACACACACACACACACACCACACACACACCACACATACCCCACACCACATACACACCCCAACACACACACACACACAAAACACCACACACACACAAAAACACACCACCACAACATTTCCACCCACACAACAAACACACACACACACACACACACACCACACCACACACACACACACACACGAGTGTGTACATAATACATTTTCCGTGAGGAAAGCACAAGAACTGAAGTGATGGAGAAAAGATTGATTGAGGGGGGAGGGGGGTCTGAGAGACAGACACGTTTAAACAGAGACACTGAAGGTTAATGGTAAACGGAAGAACGACTCACGCTGGCCTAAATAAAGAGGAGAATGTACAGATAACTCCGTCTGCAGTCTTCATTTCCACCTCGTATCAACAGTCAGACAAGAGAAGTACTTCTCCTCCAACTCACAACTGTGGGCGGTGATGTTGCTTCCCTCTGTAGTAATGAAGACTTGAAAAGTCTGGCTAGTGACGTTTTGTCATCTTTGATACACACGCCGCTCGTCCTCATGACGTCACTGATGCAGGCTGTTAGGCACTCACGGTCGTGCTGTTTTTGTTTTGCTCTTTTTTCCCCCCCCCCCCCCCCCCCCCCCCCCCCACCCCCCCCCCCCCCGCCCGCCCCCCGATTTGAAAACGTTAACAAGCAAGACAGAAACGGGGGAAAAATTTTTTTTTAAAAAACGTCCCTTTTTCGGTTCATTTTTTTAAGTGGTGTTTAGCGACCTAACCTATTTTTTTTTGGGGTGGGGTGTGTTTTGTGTGTGGGGGTGTGTGGGGTGTGTGTGTGTGTGTGTGTTTGTGGTTGGGGGCATTTTCTTGCCCAGGGCCAGTTTTGTTCTTCCCTCCACAGTCAGAGAAATACCAAGGACAACACAGACAATCAAAACCCCTTTTTGATCTTTCAGCAGTCTGTCGTTGGGGAGTTTTGTTTTCTTTTTCCCGACAAGGACAACGAAGCACCCGACCTAAAGGCTGAAGGAATGGGGGTGGAAAGGCCGTTTGGAATGAACTTAAGGGTCCCGGGTTTCCCCCCCACTTCAGGAGAAAGGACTTCCTGGTTGTTGTGTGCAGGGTTATGGTGGGGTTGACTCAACGTCGGCAGGAACTGTGGGGGAAAAACGTATGGTCCATACAGTGGGTATGGGGGAGATTTCCGGGATTTGTGGGGCGTAAGACAACAACCCAAAACAGTTTTAGTAATGTTATAATCAGAAGAAGGGTGTGGGGAGGGGGAAAAAGGAGAAAAGAGAGAAAAGAGAGAGAGAGAGAGAAGAAAGAAGACGACAGACAGAAAAGACAGACAGACGCAGCGGGAAAACGAAAGAAAAAAATCAGTTTTATAACCCATCTCTTTCTGAAAGTTTCTGTTCCCCGTTGTTCTGTGGTTTTGGGGTTGTGTTTTGTGTGTTGTGTGTGGTTTGTGTGTGTTGGGGTGTGGGTGTGTGTGTGTGTGGTGTTTTTGGGTTTAAGTTTTTTTTGTGTGTGGGGGTGTGTGTGTGTGTGTGTGGTTTTGTTGTGTGTGTGTGTGTGTGTGGTGTGTGGTTCTACAAATTTTCCCTAAAGTCCTCTTAGGGGACACACTTTCTCTCTCGCAATAATGCATTTCTGAGTAATGTATGCAAGTGTGTGTCTGGCGCTGGAACACGCTATGTTTCGTGTGGAAATTCCATGTAAAAATTCACCACTGATTCTCGGCTTATAATTTATGATATAGATGAGCCTGTAAATTTTAAAATCTACCATCATAGCCTACAAGGACTACTTGTAGACGGGTTTTTAAATAAACCAAATCCCAATATTTTTAAAAATAAAGTTTTCGAGTTCTCCTTCTCTTCTCTCTTCTCTCCTCTTTCTCTCTTCTCTCTCTCTCTCTCCTCTTTTCCTCGTGCAACCCCGGTGTAGGCGTAAACGTTTCATTTCCCCCCCCAAAACTAAAACCGGTTTTGGCACTTAAAAATAAAATTCACCCGGACAATCCCAAAGCTGACGGTTTGAAAAACACTACTACATGGTAAAGCAGGGCCTTTGTGGGACTTACCCGGACAGGTAATTTGCAGACAACCGGGAAGTGGGATCTTTTTTTCACAAGAGTTAATGTTAAAATGTAGGTAAAAACGTCACACGGCCCTTAGAAGGGCGACTGTGACCCCATGACCGGCTGCATTCAAAAAAACGAATTTGGGTATGGTGGTTTTTCCGTGGTTGTGTGTGTGGGTGGGGGGTTTTGGTGGTTTGTGTGTGTGTGGGGTCCTTTTTTGTGTTGTGTGTGTGTGTGTGTTTGGGGTTTTGGTGTGTGGTGTGGTTTTTGGGGTGGTGTGTGTGTGTGTGGGGTTGTGTGTGTTGTGTGTGTGTGTGGGTTGGTGTGTGTGTGTTTTGGGGTGTTTTGGGGTGTGGTGTGGGTGGGTGTTTTGGTGTATGTGTGTGGTGTTTGGGTGTTGGTGTGTTGGGTGTTTTGTTGGTGTGGGTGGGGGGGTGTGTGGGGGGTGTGTGTTGTGTTGTTGGTGTGTGTGTGTGGTATGGTGTGTGGGTTTTTGGGTGTGTGGGGTGTGGGTGTGTGGGGTGTGGGGGTTGTGTATGTTTGTGTGGTGGGGGTTGTGTGGTTTTTTGTGTGTGTTGTGTTGGTTTTTTGGGGTGTTTTTTAAAAGGTGTGTGTGTGTGTGTGTGTGGGGTGGTTTTTTTGGGGGGGGTGGTGTGGGTGGGTGTGAGGTGAGATGAATGTTGAAACATGGGAAAACCTAGCAAGAAGTCAGCAGTACCAAGGCATGGAACAGCCGGGGTTTACGGCAGAAGCGCTTTTTTGATACCCCCCGTTGAAAAACTTAACACGCCGGGAAAGCCCCTATGTCAAACCGTGTTAGATTCTGTAAAAAAGGATGAGAAAAGGAGAGAGAGAGAGAGAGAGAGAGAGAGAGAAAGGGGAGAGAGAGAGAGAGAGAGAGAAGGGGGGAGAGAGAGAGAGGGGGAAATGAGAGAAAAGAACTCGAACTCGGAAAAATTTAATTTTTCGGATTATAGTTTAGGTTCAGTAAAAAACCCAAGAAATGGCCTTGGGTAAGCTAATGTGAGTAAATATCAAATTACAGGCATTATTTATATTAACAATAAAACGGCATGAATGAAGGTGAAACGTTTTACATGGGGGAAATTTTTCCAAAACAAACATAGCGGTTTACAACGCCAAAATAAACACATGCAAATCATTCAGTTACATATTATGAGAGAAAAGGGGAGAAGGGAAGAGACAAAAAGGAGAGAGAGAAGGAGAGAAGAAAAGAGAAAAGGAGAGAGAGAGAGAAAACAACCGACGACAGACAGACAAGGGCAGGACAAAAAGACAGAAGAAAAGGGAGAAGGAGAGAGAGAGAGAGAGAGAGAGAAAAAAGGGGGGGGAGAGGAATTCGGGGGAAAAGAGAGAGAGGGGAGAGAAAAGTCCCCCCCACCCCCCCAACCCCCCCGGCCCCTTCCCTCACGACGTAGAGGCATGGGGCCCGGGAAAGGGATGTGCAGTGGGGTTGTACTGGGGGCCCAATGACGGCGCCCCTCCCCCCAAGCCAGGCCCGGATTCAAGGCTTTTTCCCTCCGTCTGAAAACGCGCCCCCCTTACCCACAGAATGACGCGGGTCGCCAACTGAAGCCACATTTCTGCCACCCGAGCAGCCTTTCCCTTTTTTGGAATTTTTTTATGTTAAAATTTTTTTGTGTTGGGGGTAAGGGAGGAGCTAAAACTGAGTTTCGTGGCTGCCATGCATAAAACAAAATGTAGAAATAACTAAAATTTGCTCCAGTTTTTTTCACGGTCTGTAAAAAAATAAAGAATATGAGAAAATAAAAGGGTTTGGTATCTTTTTTTCTCCCTTGATCGTCTCGCTTGTGGGGCCCTCCTTTTGGGTCTGTCCGTCCTCCGCCGTCCGGGGGGGTCTGTCTGTCTGCCCTGTCGTCTGTTTCGTCTGTCTGTCTGTCTGTCTGTTTTTTGTGTTT
>JABMCL010001025.1:90000-100000 GCA_018857735.1 Alviniconcha marisindica | reverse complement strand
TTCTCGCAGCCCTCACGTTCGGAGTGCCGGCCCCAGTGCCAACACGTTGCTAGGAGACGTGAACAGCCAGGCCGGTTGTCTGCCGGAAGGGGACGTGTACGCAGTTGTCAATAAGTCCAGACCTCGCACGTACCCTGGTCCTTCTTCCATCAATGCCACAGATCCAGAAAGCGGGTGGGAGGACGAAGACCACGCCTACGCTGTCGTTGACAAGAAGTCATCTCAGAGCAACGCTGACGCCGCGTCTGTTGCCTCCCCTGAACCAAGCCCCGGTGAGGACCACACCAGCCAAAGTGAATCTTCTGCCGACATCTACGCCCAGGTGGACAAGAGCACGAAGCGCAGTAACTCCTCTCCCTCGGGTGAATCTACAGCGGAACCGGAAGGAGAGTTATACGCGCAGGTGCGGAAGCCGAAGCCTGCCGTAAAGCCCAAACCCACTGTTAAGCCAACGCCTCCTCAAAAGCCCACATTATCTGAAGGTGTCGACAGGGAGGAAATAGGTAAAAAATCACCTGTATGTGTATGTTAATGTTACTCTGAGTGTGTTAGTGAGTTTGTGTGTGTGTTATTGTGTGTTAGTGTTAGTGTTAGTGTGTGTGTGTGTGTGTGTGTGTGTGTGTGTGTGTGTTAGTGTGTGTGTGTGTGTTAGTGTGTGTGTGTGTGTGTATGTGCGTGCATGCGTGTGTGTGTGTGTGCGGTGTGTGTGTGTGTGTGTGTGTGTGTGTGTGTGTGTTAGTGTGTGTGTGTGTGGGGGGGGGGGGGGGGTGCGTGCGTGCGTGGGTGTGCGTATGTGCGCGCGCGTATACCTACAGTGTGTTTTTCGCTCAAGTTATCCATCGTCTCGTCTATCCCATCCTATAGAGACGGCAGCCCGTCTCTGACCGCACTGTTAACTCTGTCCACAGGAACAATGGAGGCACAGCGCTCCACCAACGACTATGACGACATCGCTACCTCGGAACAAGAGGTACGAGGTTTAAATTCAGTCTTTTCTGATGGCTACAGGGTCACGATGATAGAAGGGGAATGAGTGGCATTGCCGCTACAGGAAGAATAGCTCTCTTCAGTTCTCTTTAGTCCAGGATGGTGGTAGACATAGCATTCTCCGCGATCGCAGACACGGAGTGGAGTCAGCTTGTTCTTTTTTCTTTCTGTTTTCCTTCCTCTTCCTTTTTTAATATTTTTTAAAATACTTTTTATATCCGAGGTGCTCTATTAGGTCAGACGTATAAAAATCCAGGGTCTCTATTAGGTCACTCTATGATCTGTATTAGCTGTATGGAGCTCTATTAGGTCAGCGCTGTAACATCCACAGAGCCATGTGCGGATCAACTCTGTTTTTCACGAACTATACTAGGTCAGTTCTGTAAGATTCACAGAGCTATGCGTAGATCAACTCTGCTTTACTAGGTCAGTTCTATAGCATGCAGAGAACTATGTGTGAGTCAACTCTATTTTTCAGGAACTTTACTAGGTCAGGTCTGTAACATTCCCAGCTAGAGCTCTGTGTGGAACAGCTGTATGTTCCGGGAGCTGTACAGCTCAGGTCAGTTATGTAACGTCACCAGAACTCTGTGTGGGTCAGCTACATGTATCCGGAGCTCAATTAGGTCACTTCTTCAACATTTCCAGCTACAACTCTGCGTGGATCAGCAGTATGTTTCTGGAGCTGTGTTAGGTCAGCTCTGTAACGTCACCAGAGCTACGTGTGGGTCAGCTACATGTATCCGGAGCGCTGTTAGATCAGTTCCGTGACATCACCAGAGCTGTGTGTGAAACAGCTGTATGTCCCGGGAACTGTATTAGGTCAGTTCTGTGACGTCACCAGAGCTCTGTAAGGGTGGATCAGGTCAGCTTTATGTTCCATGTGGATGTGTGTATCTTTCATTTGCTTGCATGCAGAATTCGCTTTTGGTTATGATGTCAAATCAAGACGATGCAGTTTTAAAATGTTGGGACGAGCGAAGCACTTTTATGTGCAGAACATTCTTCTCTTTTTCTCAGGAAATGGTACAGAACACAACAGGCGATGACGTCTACAACAAACTCAGCTACTCGAAGCAGGCGTCACTTCCGGAACCAACTGATCCCGACCCTCAGTACAGCCACATCGGTCACGTCTGATGTCACGAACATTATGACCCAGAATACAGCCACGTCGGTCACGTCTGATGTCACGAACGTTATGACCCAGAATATAGCCGCATCGGTCACGTTTGATGTCTCCAAGCATACTAACTGGTACACAAGGACTTCGCTTTGGTGCTAGGTATCTTAATACTGCAATGCAGCCAAGACTCTTGTTACTTCCTATATCCTTTCACGGCTTGACTGCTGCAACTGCCTCCTCATGGGTACGCATAATTCTGTCATCCAACCTCTCCAGAAAATTCATAACTTTGCTGCAAGACTTGTTCTCTTAGCACCCCATCACCACCACTCAACACATCTCCTAGAAAAACTGCACTGGGTTCCAATTTCAGAACGTGTTAAGTATAAAGTCGCTTGTATGTGTTTCAGTGCTATAAATGGTTCTGGTCCTGCTTACCTCTCTGAACTGCTACATGTCTACACTCCGTCTCGTACACTACGCTCTTCTTCTGACACCCGTGTGTGTGTGTGTGTGTGTGTGTGTGTGTGTGTGTGTGTGTGTGTGTGTGTGTGTGTGTGTTTCCGTATAATACTTTATGTAAATTGTTTTGGTAGGACTGTGCTCTACATGTGTATAGAATACCACATTTAGGTTAATATGTATCATGCCAGCGCTCAGGGCGTTGATGAGCGCATGATAAATGTACAATTATAGTAGTAGTAGTAGTAGTAGTAGTAGTAGTAGTAGTAGTAGCAGTAGTATGCTGTATACATCTTGCTCGCTTCTGGTTCCTGATGTGTATACTACATTATGATCCCTCAACAACCATGTTGCTTAGGTTGCACGATGCTCAGTCACCGACACAATTACCCCCCCCCCCCCCCCGTCTGTCCATTTCTCTCTCTCTCTCTCTCTCTCTCTCTCTCTCTCTCTCTCTCTCTCTCTCTCTCTCTCTCTCTCTCTCTCTCTCTCGCTCGCTCGCTCGCTCTGCGAATTTTAGCGCTTGTGTTTAGTCACATAATTATTTGCTTATTTTGTTTATTTTCTTCTCATACCTTGTTCCTTTATGTGCAGGAATGTGCTATTTATTTTCCTTGTTTTTTGCTGTCTTTTTTCTTTTCTGCTTCTTCGTCCTGAACATGCTTATGAACTGATATCCAAATACAGTTTGTATATTTGAAATATATATATATATATATTCGGCTCGCGTAACCGTGTGTGTGTGTGTGTGTGTGTGTGTGTGTGTGTGTGTGTGTGTGTGTGTGTGTGTGTGTGTGTGTGTGTGTGTGTGGTGTGTGTGTGTGTGTGTGTGTGTGTGTGTGTGTGTGTGTGTGTGTGTGTGTGTGTGTGTGTGTGTGTGTGTGTGTGTGTGTGTGTAGTATCAGTAGAAATACCTTAGCACATTCGAGGGATGCATGTAAAAAGACCATATGTCTACTCCACTGCCCTCGTACAATCAAGTTTATTTAGTCACTCATCCATCCATTCATTCAATCTCTCTCAATAACAACAAAGGTTAGTGTCTGGCAGAGTGTTAGCCTCCTGGCAGCTAAAGGTAAGGACAGCAGCATGCGACTGTGTTAGAGATTTGTGAGATGGCGAAACAGACGCTTTTAAATCCACCGAATTGTTCTGTGTGGTTCAGACGAGCGTGCTGACGTGATTTAGAAAGTCCACACCTTTGCTTTTAAACGATGCTTCAGCGGAGTTAACTACGCAGTCAGTACAAGTGTCTGCCTTTTCATTCGCGTTTAATTTGTGTCTGCTGGCCAGTGCACAAAACGGTAAATGAAATGAAGTTCATCTTCGATTTTAGTTTCACAAAAAATACCCAATATTTTAGAGGCGTTTTTGTTGATATAGCGAAAGGGATTTGCATTCAGAGGAAGCACCCCCGTCCTTAATTTGATGAAAAAGCATCTCTGCAGCATTTTAGTTGAACAAAGTCAAAACAGTTCTCCGTTGGCTCAAACCCATTGTTGTGGAGTATCGTATCGCGAATGTTTTCATCCTCATGCTCCATGTGCATGTTCTCAGTGAATCCCTGTACGAGACAAGGCCTTTCTGGCTTCGAGTCTTGTTTCATTCAGGCGCTGCCATGCTGGTTTGCTGTCTAGCCAGTCAGAAGGAAACGGTGGGCTCGCCCTGGGTGTATCGGATGCTCTTCTTACACATTCCGGGTGTGGTTATAACGTCACTGACACAGTTTTACGGGCAGAGAGCCGGTTTGGCCCAGCGGTAAGGCGGTAGGCTGGTAAGCGGAAGGACCTCATTCCGATACCGCTTCGGCTCTCCTTTCTCATCAAAAGTTGTGGTTTGTGGACACGGTCTTGTGACTATGTCCCTCAGAATTAATGAAACATTAAAACGGCTCTCATCGCTGCCCATCTTAATGCAGGTCATTCTGGTGGTGACAGTGTAGCGATAGGTATATACTCTCCATCTTCCCCCACCTCCATACCACCTTCCCCCATTCTCCCCGTCCCTACTGAATAATCTTTATGGTTTCTGTGGACGTTAAGCATCATTTTTTTTTTTTTTTGGATGGGCATACAAAGTCAGTACTCACTGTTGTACTTCTGGGCGTGTCGAAAGTTGATTTTTAACGAACACGGCAAGTGTAGCGCCTGGGGTGCATGTGTGTCTTTTCAGGCTTGAATACGTTGGCAAAGTGTCAGGATGCCATGGCGAGCAAACACGCAAACACACCGACAACCACAACATTTAGACCATGGAAACGAAGCAGCACAACACTTAAGAGTCAGTGATCACACCATCAATGCGTTTCCATATTGTATTCTGCTGACAAAACAGTTACATGGTGAGTTCGCGTAACCAGTTTAGTTACATGTAGGTGGCAATGACACTACGCTAAATAATCCATGTATTTTCTCCACCAAATACGAAACACGAGTACAATGTGCATACCGTACGTCACTTTTTTATGAGACCACATCACCCAATATGGGTATATGTGGGCAGCAACCGTGACAACTGCACACAGAGTTGTTTACACGACGCTCTAAGAGACAGCAACTACAAGGCCTTCTACCGACAAGAGGCGGATAAACAATGTTTCAGGTTTTTATTGAGCTTTTTGCCCCTGGGGGTTAGAAAGTGAAGTTACATTCGCACACGACATTCCTTATGAACAAGTACATGAGTTCTACTAATAAATAACTACCACACTTTATATATAAGAAAAAATATATGCTCAAACACAAATCAAAGTTGGTTTAAATATGTCAGTCTAAAGCGTAAAAAAATAATAATAATAATAAATCTTTGTGTTTCGCTATTGGCTTAATCAAAATAACTGAAAGATACAACTAATAAATTTAGCAAGCTTAACATTCTTAGATTTTGGCCACAGAACAAAGAAACTACTAACGACAAAACAACTACGCTGGGCACATCGCGCGCAGCCCGCCACCACACAGCCCGCCACCATACAGCCCGCCACCACACAGCCCGCCACCACACAGCCCGCCACCATACAGCCCGCCACCATACAGCCCGCCACCATACAGCCCGCCACCACACAGCCCGCCACCCCCACAGCCATACATCGCCTACTTTTCGCATTTCGTGGGACTTCTATTGCTGGACTAAGCAGGAGTCCGGGATGACGCTGACGGCCTTGCTTTGCGCTGACGTCATGTCGCTGACGTCAGAGTGCTGTCGCCGCGCGGATGGCCACAGCCGCAGACAGCAGGGCAGGATGCGGAAGAGCTCGGCACGGAAGCGGGAGGAACGGGAGACGTAGACGAAGAAGTTGACGGTGCTGTTGAACGTGCCCAGGGCCAGGTACAGCAGGTGGGTAGCCACGAACGTGTTGTGGTATTTACCTGAACAGTACACAGTCAACAAAAACAACAAATGAAAAAATAAAAGAAAATACTGTAGAAGAAGGGGTGTAGGGTGGGGGGTGTGGGGTGTGTGTGTGTGTGTGGGGGGGGGGGGGGGGGTGAGGGGGGTGTTCGTAAAAATTAACTGTGCTCGTGCAACAAGACTGGAATCAAACAGCTAGCAGATCATACGACATTGTTTGTATTGGGTTTGGGGTGTTGTAAATCGCGCGTAAATGTCACAAAATGCATATGGCATTTGAAAGTAACGGTAAAACGTAAAACAGAGAAGATACACATCGGCGTGTATTTAACTGGACAGTTCTTCACAAAGGTTATCCATCAAAGATATTACTAAAGAAGTAAGCATTGTAAATATTGTAGCGACAAAATTTACTACATCGAACATGTGTTTCAGGCATGATGATAAGGACCGTACGATTTGGAAAAAATGTTGATGAATATTTTTATCTAAAATAATGATGACACGTCAGTTAAGTTTAAAAAAAAAAGGTGGACGCTCAATTTGGCTGCTGTGAAATGGAACAAATCTTCATCAATCGTGTTATTTTTATAGCAAAAATGTATGCAAGTAAATTTATGTGTGGTACACTGTATGTGTACATACTGTAATCTCCTTTCATTATTTGAAAAGGAACTGACTTTGAGAAATGTGTGAACGTGGAAAAAAAGAACCCCACACGAATGTGAGCGCATGTGAGCGTGCGAGTTAGAAGATGGCCCTGGAGAAGCAAGTGCAGTTCTGAATGTGTTGGAGCTGTCTACGTACTGTCTAGGTTATGCAATAAAAGGCACACTAACCATCTGGAGATTATATATATATATATCTGCTGCAAATAAAAGTTAACAATAATACAGGATATTAATTCAGTGTTGGCACACCTCTGACTCTGTCAGCTAGACACCTATATTCCCGTGAGCGCCAAAGCGACGGGTGATGAGGTCCCTCTGCAAGGTTGGACGTGCTGAATGAAACACACTGTGTACGGCCCTGTCAATGCATGCCCCTCTCCCAACCAGCTAATTCCCGTGCTGCAGCTGCCGTCTAACGATCTCAACGAGAGGTCAGCACGGCCAGGAACGGTGATCGAAAAACATCGCTTCCCTTCTGCGCACACTAACAGCTGAAACTGAAGCTGATCAACATATGACGTCATTTTGGCGTGTCCTAATTTCAAGGATTTCTCGGTTGTCGCTTTTTCCCTCTCGGCATCTGTGTCAGCTTCTGAAAGAGATGTGGGATTTCAGCTTCATTCATTCATTCACAATGTACATTGACGTTGTACCCCCGCCTTGTTCTGCTTGACTTCAGTGCCGCCTTTGACACAGTTGACCGCTCCCTCCTTAAAGTGTTGTTTGGTGAGCTATTTGTGCAGGGTGTTGTTCTAGAGCGGTTTATGTCATGCGTCTCGTGCAGATTCCAACATGTTGTTTTAAGACTCAGCATAACTAGCCTTCTGTGCGGCGTTTCACAGGGGTCGGTCCTCGGCTCTCTTCTCTTCTGGCTGTACATCAGGCAGCTTGCTGAACTCACCCAGAAGCACTCGAATGATTACCACCTCTTTGCAGCCGATTCTGAGTTGTATTCTTGCCCACCGATAGAACGGGATTCTACTCTTCAGACAATCTGCAACGTGGAGGTACTGCCTGAATTGGACCGTAGTGTAGGAGGAATGTCGTTCCCGTTGACACGCTTGCAGTCGGTGAAGCGCGCATATCATTTTTCAAGAGCAATGAAATTGTTGGCGGTACGATCTTCAGTCTGATCCGTCATTGGAGAAGCAAGTTCTTCCTCTGTAAAAGCCTGCGTTCGATGAGCGTGTCATTGTTTTAATGTCTCTGGGCCCATGTTCAGTCAAATTAAAGACATTGCCTTGATCAGTAGAATTAAAGACATTGCCTTGATCTGTAGAACTAAAGACATTGCCTTGATCAGTAGAATTAAAGACATTGCCTTGATCTGTAGAATGAAAGACATCGCCTTGATCTGTAGAATTAAAGACATTGCCTTGACCTGTAGAATTAAAGACATTGCCTTGATCTGTAGAATGAAAGACATCGCCTTGATCTGTAGAATTAAAGACATCACCATGTTCAGTAGAATTAAACTCATTGCCATGTTAAGTAGAATTAAAACAATATCTTGTTCATTAGAATTAAAGACATTTCCATGGTCAGTAGAATTCAAATCATTGCCTTGATCAGTAGAATTGGAGAGAAGCTAAGTCATTGCTATGATCAGTAGTGTAAAGGAGACGTTACGTCATTGCTCTGATCAGCAGAATTAAGGAGAAGCGTGACTTAACTTCTCCTTAATTCTATTGCTCATCGCAGTGACTTGTCATTGCTATGATCGTAGAATTAAGGAGAAGTTAAGTCATTGCTGCGATCAGCAGAATTAAGAAGTTAGGCCATTGTATGATCAGTAGCATTAGAGATGTGTTACGTCATTGTACGATCAGCTGAATTACAGAGATGTTAAGTCATTGTGTGATCAATTGGATTACAGCGATGTTAGGTCATTGTGTGATCAGTTGGATTACAACGATGTTAGGTCATTGTGTGATCAGTTGGATTACAGCGATGTTAGGTCATTGTGTGATCAGTTGGATTACAGCGATGTTAGGTCATTGTGTGATCAGTTGGATTACAGCGATGTTAGGTCATGGTGTGATCAGTTGGATTACAGCGATGTTAGGTCATTGTGTGATCAGTTGGATTACTGCGATGTTAGGTCATTGTGTGATCAGTTGGATTACTGCGATGTTAGGTCATGGTGTGATCAGTTGGATTACAGCGATGTTAGGTCATTGTGTGATCAGTTGGATTACTGCGATGTTAGGTCATTGTGTGATCAGTGGATTACAGCGATGTTAGGTCATTGTGTGATCAGTTGGATTACAGCGATGTTAGGTCATTGTGTGATCAGTTGGATTACTGCGATGTTAGGTCATGGTGTGATCAGTTGGATTACAGCGATGTTAGGTCATTGTGTGATCAGTTGGATACAACGATGTTAGGTCATTGTGTGATCAGTTGGATTACAGCGATGTTAGGTCATTGTGTGATCAGTTGGATTACTGCGATGTTAGGTCATTGTGTGATCAGTGCAATTACAGAGATGTTTAGTCATTGTGCACTCAGTAAAATTACAGCGATGTTAGGTCATTGTGTGATCAGTTGAACTACATTATTACATAGATGTTAGGTCATTGTGTGATCAGTTGAGCTACATTATTACATAGATGTTAGGTCATTGTGTGATCAGTTGAGCTACATTATTACATAGATGTTAGGTCATTGTGTGATCAGTTGAGCTACATTATTACATAGATGTTAGGTCATTGTGTGATCAGTTGAGCTACATTATTACATAGATGTTAGGTCATTGTGTGATCAGTTGAACTACTTATTACATGATGTTAGGTCATTGTGTGATCAGTTGAGCTACATTATTACATAGATGTTAGGTCATTGTGTGATCAGTTGAACTACATTATTACGTAGATGTTAGGTCATTGTGTGATCAGTTGAACTACATTATTACATAGATGTTAAGTCATTGTGTGATCAGTTGAATGACAATCATTGTGTGGTGAACAGACTGATAGAGATGTTAGGTCATTGTGTGATGAGCAGAATGACAGAGATGTTAGGTTATTGTGTGATCAGTAGAATGACAGAGATGTTAGGACATTGTGCGATCAGTAGAAGGACGGAGATGTTAGGTCATTGTGTGGTCAGCAGAAGGACAGAGATGTTAGGTCATTGTGTGGTCAGCAGAAGGACAGAGATGTTAGGTCATTGTGTTATCAGTAGAATGGAATAGATGTTAGGTCATTGTGCGATTAGTAGAATGACAGAGATGTTAGGTCATTGTGTGATCAGTAGAAAGACAGCTATGTCAGGTCATTGTGTGACGAGCAGAATGATAGAGATGTTAGGTCATTGTGTGATGAGCAGAATGATAGAGATGTTAGGTCACTGTGTGATGAGCAGAATGATAGAGATGTTAGGTCACTGTGTTAGGGCATTG
>JABMCL010001025.1:80000-85000 GCA_018857735.1 Alviniconcha marisindica | reverse complement strand
AAGGTGAACAACAAGGCGATGATCACATACGAACATTAAGATACTCAAAGGTGAACAACAAGGCGATGATCACATACGAAAATTAAGATACCCAAAGGTGAACAACAAGGCGATGATCACATACGAACATTAAGTTACTCAAAGGTGAACAACATGGCGGTAAAAATCCCGAGAACAGTAAAGAGGGGGGCCATCGCCAGTCTGACCAACGTCGGAAACGGTTGGAAGGCACCTGTGGGCAAACTTCCGAGTGAATGGACGGAGCACATGTGAACTTTCATGAACGCGTAGCGTAGCTGGTCGGGTTTGAATTGTAACACCCGGTCAACCTCAGGGTAACTTCACGACAACAGCGCGTGGACACGATCGTGAACAGAAATGACCGGAAGTAACCGGACTAGCAGGAACACGTCAGATGTGAGGATATCGTGCTCAAGTTGATCAGGAAGTCATTGTGAACAGAAGAAAAAAAATTAAGAGTGTGTAACCGTGCGAGCGGGTGAGCGAGCGAGAGAGAGAGAGAGAGAGAGAGAGAGAGAGAGAGAGAGAGAGAAACATGGTGCTTAACGTCCACAGAAACCATAAGGCTTATTAGGGACAGGGAGAATGGGGGGAAGGGGGTATGGAGGTCACCACCAGAATGACCTGCATTAAGACGGGCAGTGATGAGAGCCATTTTAATGTTTCATTAGTTGTGAGGGACAAAGTCACAAGACAGTGTTCACAGACAACTTTTGAAGAGAAAGGAGAGCCGAAGCGGCATCGAACCGAGGTCCTTCCGCTTACCAGCCTACCGCCTTACCGCTAGGCCAAACCGGCTCTCTGAGAGAGAGAGAGAGAGAGAGAGAGAGAGAGAGAGAGAGAGAGAGAGAGAGAGAGAGAGAGAGAGAGAGAGAGAGAGAGAGAGAGGCGACAAACACACTCACGCACACAAACACACACACACAGAGACAAAGACAGAAAAGACAAACAGCCAGCGAGACCCACCTCTGATGTATTTTCTCACTGTCCACTTCCACCATCCCATAACGTAGGGAGCGGAGGGGAGGGCGTGTCCCACCAGACAGAAGGAGCCCAGCAGGAACCAGAAGACGACGCAGAACAGGTCCACCAGCGCCAGGCTGAAGAGACTGACGTTCATGCGGTTATCCAGACCCTGCCGCTGGAACACCAGGCAGTTCAGCACGTTGCTAGGCAACCCCACAGCCAATAGCAGCGGGTTCAGGACGCACGTGACCGCCTTCTCCAGTGCGATGAGAGTGTCCCGGCTGATGAGGCTGTGCGGGTTGTCCCAAGGGTAGAAGGGCGCGGAGGTCGTGTTGCTGCCAGTGACGTTATATGGGTACAAACACGTCGTGCGCACGTGCTGGAGGTCATGACCACAACTGGATGACGTGGCGTCAGCCTCACCTGTGTCGCTAGCGTTCCAGACGAACAGAGAACGGTTGCTTGGGAGCTCCATGGATATTTGAAAGCGCATGGACTGGCATTGACGGCTCTTCTTCTGCAAAACACAACAGGGAGCATTATACCTCCCTCCCCTACTCTCTCTCTCTCTCTCTCTCTCTCTCTCTCTCTCTCTCTCTCTCTCTCTCCTCTCTCTCTCTCTCTTTCTCTTTGTCTATCTCTGTCTCTGTGTCTCTCTGTCTCTGTCTGTCTGTCTGTCTGTCTGTCTCTATCTATCTGTGTGTCTCTGTCTGTCTCTGTCTGTCTCTGTCTCTCTGTATCTGTCTCTCTCTGTGTATGTCTCTGTCTCTCTGTCTCTCTCTGTGTCTGTGTCTGTCTGTCTGTCTGTCTGTCTGTCTCCCTCTCTCTGTCTCTCTGTCTCTCTCTGTGTCTGTGTCTGTCTCTGTCTGTCTGTCTGTCTGTCTCCCTCTCTCTGTCTCTCTCTCTCTCCATTATTTCCCTCTTGCTAGATGACAACGTACCCCCCCCCCCCCCCCCCCCACAACTAACCCTCTGCTTGCTCTCTATGTACACTCAATGGAATATTACATTTACATTTCTGTTCTGGGTGAAGCATTCCGTGTGGATTCTGACTGTCTATGAGGATCTTTGTGTCAGGGGCATCAATTGTGTATTCTGATACTAACTAATCATTTCCTTCCTCTCTTGTTGTTGTTGTTGTTTGTTTTGTTTTTGTTTGTGTTTCTGTTTCTTTCTTCTTTCTCTCTTTCTTTTCTTCCTTTCTTTCTTTTCTTTCTGTTTTCTTCCTTCCTTCTTTTCTTTCTGTTTTCTTGTTTATTTATATATATATATATATATATATATATATATATATATATATATATATATATATATATATATATATATATATATATATATATATATGTCTTCTTAACTGTTCAAAATCAATTCAATATACTTTAATCATCCCTCACAGGGCAATTCGGCTCATATAAAACGTGGAGCGGGGAAAGAACGAGAGGAAAAACAACAGCGTCAAAAGCATTGAAATTTATAATAACATAATAAACAGACATATTGGATACAATTCTAGCATGGCTCTCTTACCGCGAATCCTTTCCAGACAAACCTTTTTCCTCCATTCCTCCATTTCATTCCACACTTTTTTCCCCGCGGTGACAGGTGGGTCTGCTGTGTGTAGTGGGTCTGCTAGTGTGTAGTGGGTCTGCTGTGTGTAGTGGGTCTGCTAGTGTGTAGTGGGTCTGTTGTGTGTAGTGGGTCTGCTAGAGTGTAGTGGGTCTGTTGTGTGTAGTGGGTCTGCTGTGTGTTAGTGGGTCTGCTAGTGTATGTAGTGGGTCTGCTGTGTGTAGTGGGTCTGCTGTGTGTAGTTGGTCTGCTGTGTGTTAGTGGGTCTGTTGTGTGTGTAGTGGGTCTGCTGTGTGTAGTGGGTCTGCTAGTGTGTGTAGTGGGTCTGTTGTGTGTAGTGGGTCTGCTGTGTGTGTAGTGGGTCTGCTAGTGTGTAGTGGGTCTACTGTGTGTGTAGTGGGTCTGCTAGTGTGTAGTGGGTCTGCTGTGTGTAGTGGGTCTGCTGTGTGTAGTGGGTCTGCTGTGTGTAGTGGGTCTGTTGTGTTTAGTGGGTCTGCTGTGTGTAGTGGGTCTGCTGTGTGTGTAGTGGGTCTGCTTTTGTGTAGTGGGTCTGCTGTGTGTGTAGTGGAGTCTGCTGTGTGTAGTGGGTCTGCTGTGTGTAGTGGGTCTGCTGTGTGTGTAGTGGGTCTGCTGTGTGTAGTGGGTCTGCTAGTGTGTAGTGGGTCTGCTAATGTGTGTAGTGGGTCTGCTGTGTGTAGTGGGTCTGCTGTGTGTGTAGTGGGTCTGCTTGTGTGTAGTGGGTCTGCTGTGTGTAGTGGGTCTGCTGTGTGTAGTGGGTCTGCTGTGTGTGTAGTGGGTCTGCTGTGTGTGTAGTGGGTCTGCTGTGTGTAGTGGGTCTGCTGTGTGTGTAGTGGGTCTGCTGTGTGTAGTGGGTCTGCTGTGTTTTAGTGGGTCTGCTTTTGTGTAGTGGGTCTGCTGTGTTGTAGTGGGTCTGCTGTGTGTAGTGGGTCTGCTGTGTTTTAGTGGGTCTGCTGTGTGTAGTGGGTCTGCTGTGTGTGTAGTGGGTCTGCTGTGTGTAGTGGGTCTGCTAGTGTGTTTAGTGGGTCTGCTGTGTGTAGTGGGTCTGCTAGTGTGTAGTGGGTCTGCTAGTGTGTTTAGTGGGTCTGCTAATGTGTAGTGGGTCTGCTAGTGTGTTTAGTGGGTCTGCTAGTGTGTTTAGTGGGTCTGCTAGTGTGTAGTGGGTCTACTAGAGTGTGTAGTGGGTCTGCTAGTGTGTGCAGTCGGTCTGCTAGAGTGTGTAGTGGGTCTGCTGTGCAGTGGGTCTGATATAGTGTGCAGTGGGTCTTCTGAGTCCAGTGGGTCTGCTGTGTCCAGTGGGTCTGATATAGTGTGTAGTGGGTCTGCTGTGTCCAGTGGGTCTGTTAGAGTGTCCGGCTTCAGCCCTGCAAAGCTCTGGCACTTTAGGAGGGACCCAGCCACACGCACCAGAAAGCGAAAGTTCCGACTCCGAGAGTCTGAGACAACGGAGACTGGAAGGCCGCCAGAACGGTCCGCGGACCGGCGGTTCCAGTCGATGGCTGTGAGGGAAAGGAATGCCTCTTTGAGGCGGTCGGTTTTGCAGTAGGGCTTTGCCTGACACACGGTCTCAAGCAGCTGTGGCTACAGGCACCTCGCAATCGCACGCATCAACATTCGTGCGTACGTTAAAAATCCCGAACATGGCAGCCATAATTATACTTTATGTGTACTCTTGAATATAATGTAAACACTGGCTGGAATGGAGAGCGCTGCTCCTGTGACCGCATTAGCCTTAGCCACGTTCCCTGGCCCACATTTCTTGCAAGGTATTAATGAAGTACTAAAAATAGTGTGAGAATTATAGGTACTAGAATACTTCAACTGACTACACTAGCTAGGCTCCAAAACATGACGGTTTCGGCAACAGACTGGCAATAGATATATATATATACAGTATTATATATATAGTATATATATATATATATATATATATATACACACACACAGAGAGAGAGAGAGAGAGAGAGAGAGAGAGAGAGAAGACAGACAGACAGACAGACAGACAGACAGACAGACAGACAGACAGAGACAGAGAGAGAGAGAGAGAGAGAGAGAGAGAGAGAGAGAGAGAGAGAGAGAGAGAGAGAGCTTCTTTTCCCTGCGTTCAAACGAACGCTTATTTATATTAACACGGACAGACAGTATGCAAAAAAAAAGCAAAAAAAAAAGAAGAAGAAAAAGCTGAAGCGTGTTAAAAAAAATGAAAAAAAAAGCGTTCGTTTGAACCTTTTTGTGTTTGGATCTAGTCATGCTTAAACTGAACAGATACCTACATTAACATATACATTTTTGTTTCTCCAAATGGTGATGCACAGACGGGCGATTGACGGTGGAGCTGGAGAGTAGTGTGGCGTTAGACACGTCATTGCTGTTTACTGAGCAGGCTGTGCAATGGTTCCAGCCGGTAGCAGGATGCCCTGTACTGTGTC
>JABMCL010001025.1:70000-75000 GCA_018857735.1 Alviniconcha marisindica | reverse complement strand
CAAGTCAAGTGTGTTGCCGAAAGGACATCTAATCTCTGGTAACAAGTCATGTGTGTTCCCGAAAGGACATTTAATCTTTGACAACAAGTCATGTGTTTTGCCGAAAGGGCATCTAGTCTCTGGCAATAAGTCATGCGTGTTGCCGAAAGGACATCTAATCTCTGGCAACAAGTCATGTGTTTTACCGAAAGGACATCTAATCTCTGGCAATAAGTCATGCGTGTTGCCGAAAGGACATCTAATCTCTGGCAACAAGTCATGTGTTTTACCGAAATGACATCTAATCTCTGGCAATAAGTCATGTGTTTTACCGAAAGGACATCTAATCTCTGGCAATAAGTCATGTGTTTTACCGAAAGGACATCTAATCTCTGGCAATAAGTCGTGTGTGTTGCCGAAAGGACATCTAATCTCTGGCAACAAGTCATGTGTGTTGCCGAAAGGACAGCTAATCGTGGGCAATGAGGGTTGTTTGCTGACGAATATAAAATCCAGTGGCCCATGACATTATTTATGTTTAAACCAGAAACCATCTCATGGCCTCCAATGCTGTCGTTTTTCTGTTGACTACCAGAATATTTCTTCGCCTTTAATAATTATGTCTTGTGTAATGACGATCAGGACATCTTATGGCCGGCAATTTCTTCCCCTTGTGTTTAATACCAGGACATCTCATTGCCACCAATGCGTTTAGTGTTGACGACTAGGACATCTTATAGGTGGTAATGCCTTTTGTGTGTTGTCCAGATTTCTCACCAACGGCGATATGATGTTTTTGTTGACGACCCGGCCATCACACCGCATGCAATGTGCATCTCGGCAGGCAATGGTTCATGGGCGGTGACGACCAGGTCATCTTATCGTAGGCAATGGTTCGTGGGCGGTGACGACTAGGTCATCTTATCGCAGGCAATGGTTCATGGGCGGTGACGACCAGGTCATCTTATCGGCTAGGGCAATGGATTTCGTGGGCGGTGACGACCAGGTCATCTTATCGTAGGCAATGGTTCATGGGCGGTGACGACCAGGTCATCTTATCGTAGGCAATTGTTCGTGGGCGGTGACGACCAGGTCATCTTATCGTAGGCAATGGTTCATGGGCGGTGACGACCAGGTCATCTTATCGTAGGCAATGGTTCATGGGCGGTGACGACCAGGTCATCTTATCACAGGCAATGGTTCGTGGGCGGTGACGACCAGGTCATCTTATCGTAGGCAATGGTTCGTGGGCGGTGATGACCAGGTCATCTTATCACAGGCCACGTGATTTCTGCAGTGTGCTTTGTGAGCTGATGACCAGCGCCATCTCGTCGCCGGCAATATCTTTGTGTGTTTAACGCCAGGACATTTCATCGCCGGCAATGTCTTTGTGCGTTTAACACCAGGACATTTCATCGCCGGCAATGTCTTTGTGTGTTTAAAACCAGGACATTTCATCGCCGGCAATATCTTTGTGTGTTTAACGCCAGGACATTTCATCGCCGGCAAAGTGTTTGTGTTTACCACCAGGACATCTCTTCGTCGGCTATGTGTGTATGTGATTAACACCAGGACATTTCATCGCCGGGAAAGTGTTTGTGCTTACCACCAGTACATCTCATCACAGGAAGTGTTTTGTGTGTTTGCGAACACATGGCCAGCAATATGTTTTGTGTGTTGACGACCAGGAAATTTCATGGTCAGAAAAATGTGTGTGCGTGAGAGTGTGCGTGCGTACTTGCGTGCGTGCGTGCGTGCGTGCGTGCGTGCGTGCGTGTGTGTGTGTGTGTGTGTGTGTGTGTGTGTGTGTGTGTGTGTGTGTGTGTGTGTGCGCGCGCACGCGCGCACGTTGGAAATATAAAATCATTAAACTGACTGTTGCAGTGTGTTTGTTTATGTAACTAAGTTCGGTTTTATTGTTCTAATCCTTACACTTTGTTGACGTTTTGACTTTTTTGTGTTTTCGCTTCGGGCTCACGAAATGTGTAGTTACTTTATAACGCGTGTGGCTGATTTTGTTTCTCAGTGTTTGCCAATCACATCGCTGAGGGTCGTTTATTCAGAAACATCCATCCGCCATTACTACATACCTCTCGGTCCCTCAGTCACGCCTCTTTGTACGAATCTTTTTTTACTCACATGTTCGTCCTGCACTATACCTTTTCACACTGGTCACAATATACACAGTTCTGTTCGTAGCCTTTGTCGCATTTAAACGTATCGAAGCCTGAGTTGATTTTCAAATATCGTGGACAAGGAGGCTCTACTTGTGGTGGAGTTTTTGTACCTTGTATTTACACGCGGGCCAGGCGAGAGTTACTGCAGGCGACTCAGGTCTTTGTCGTACTTGTGCTATGTATTTCCAGCGCTAATTAACTACCTTGCGTGTTGACCATGGACAGTGGAAGGAAGGCGTTGGTCTCTTTGTAAATATTGATACGCATTTTTTGCTGTTAATATGATATCATTTATTCGTTTAGTTTTGACCTTCCCGTAATTATGTTCCCCACCCCCTCCCACGAACAAAACATCAAAAGCAATTAAATGCGTCAGAATGTAGAAAGTAATTAAAATATATTACTCAGTGTAATTCCAAAATTTCTGAATCGTCTGTCAGTCGCATGAAAAAGAAGTGCTCAATGTAATCTACTTCATCATTGCAACATGATCACATTCGATCATCTCTTGCATCTTAGAAAAATAATATGTTTGTGGGGAAAATATTATGCAGTTTCCACTGGAGAACCCGTAACCTTTTTTTCCCCTTCTTTTTCCGTTACTAATGATGGCATTGACCATATGTGCTTGTCTGTTTCTAATCCAAATTCCCTGTTCCAGAAGCCATTTGCATTGTGCCCAGTTGTTGTGTTGACGGTCAGGTGATCTTATCGCCTGCATTGTGTTTGTGTGTTTTAACCACCACGACATCTTATCGCCTGAATTGTGTTTGTGTGTGTTGACCACCACGACATCTTATCGCATGAATTGAGTTTGTGTGTGTTGACCACCACGACATCTTATCGCATGAATTGTGTTTGTGTGTGTTGACCACCACGACATATTATCGCATGAATTGTGTTTTTGTGTGTTGACCACCACGACATCTTATCGCCTGCATTGTGTTTTTGTGTGTTGAACACCACGACATCTTATCGCCTGCATTGTGTTTTTGTGTGTTGAACACCACGACATCTTATCGCCTGCATTGTGTTTTTGTGTGTTGACCACCACGACATCTTATCACCTGAATTGTGTTTTTGTGTGTTGACCACCACGACATCTTATCGCCTGCGTTGTGTTTTTGTGTGTTGAACACCACGACATCTTATCGCCTGCGTTGTGTTTTTGTGTGTTGACCACCACGACATCTTATCGCCTGCATTGTGTTTTTGTGTGTTGAACACCACGACATCTTATCGCCTGCATTGTGTTTGTGTGTCTCTTGTGTGTGTTGGGTTAACACCACGACATCTTATCGCCTGCATTGTGTTTGTGTGTGTTGACCACCACGACATCTTATCGCCTGCATTGTGTTTTTGTGTGTTGAACACCACGACATCTTATCGCCTGCATTGTGTTTGTGTGTGTTGACCACCACGACATCTTATCGCCACTCGCTGACCCCGGGTCACCGTCCTCATCCTGCAGACCGTCATCTCTACGTCACCTTCCTTATCAGGCAGTCCGTCATCACCATGTGACCTTCCTTATCAAGCAGTCCGTCATCACCATGTGACCTTCCTAATCAGGCAGTCCATCACCATGTCACCTTCCTTATCAGGCAGTCCATTACCTTGTGACCTTCCTTATCAGGCAGTCCATCATCATGTGTCCTTCCTCATCATGCAGTCCGTCATCATGTGACCTTCCTCATCATGCAGTCCGTCATCACCATGCGACTTTCCTAATCAGGCAGTCCATCACCATGTGACCTTCCTCATCAGGTAGTCCATCATCATGTGTCCTTCCTCATCATGCAGTCCGTCATCATGTGACCTTCCTCATCATGCAGTCCGTCATCATGTGACCTTCCTTATCACGCAGGCCATCACCATGTGACCTTCCTCATCAGGTAGAGATGGGGGTGTTGGGGCAGTGATGGGGGTGTTGGGGCAGAGGTGGGATTGGGGAGGGACAGGCAGGCAGGCAGGCAGGCAGCACACACACCACACACACACAACACACCACACACACACACACACACACACACACACACACACACACACCACACACACCACACACACAACACACACACACACACACAACACACACACACACACACACACACACACACACGTGTGTGTTGTTGTGTGTGTGTGTGTGTGTGTGTGTGTGTGTGTGTGTGTGTGTGTGTGTGTGTGTGTGTGTGTGTGTGTGTGTGTGTGTGTGTGTGTGTGTGTGTGTGTTTTCCTGGGAGCACGGCAAATAAATATTTATTATCATGATATTGTAATCAATTTTTTTTGTTTTTTGTTGTTGTTTTTTTTGACATAAGTATGTTGAGCTGTAAAAGGATACAGAAACACAAACATTTAACAACGCAGGACACGGGCACCCGGCCCGATATTTCGCTCTAAACATTCCTCGCAGATTCTTAAAAACAAATGAGAGAAAAAAATATGAAATAAATAAAGACAAACGATCTAAGAAACTAAAAGCCTGTGCAGTAACATAATACTCTTCCGTTGCGGAGGATGAGGTTTCTTGACAAAGTCAAACAAAGCAAGGTCACATTAGACAGTTAGTCAATGCCAGTCTCTGACAGTTTAGTCAATGCCAGTGTCTGACAGTTTAGTCAATGCCAGTCGTAGGCAGGTTTGTCAATGCAGGGCGTGGATAACCGTAGCTAGTTTGATTGGTATTGAACAGGTTCCTGGCTAAAACGATGGCGTGCATTTGGGAACTGCCAGTATCTATTCTAAATATGAATAGGCTTAAAAAACCATTACCTTTTTTCTTTGTTTCCTTTTTTTCTTTTTTTTTTTTTGCTTTTCTTCTTTTTTCGTTTGCCGGGATGGGAT
>JABMCL010001025.1:10000-42500 GCA_018857735.1 Alviniconcha marisindica | reverse complement strand
GTGTGTGTGTGTGTGTGTGTGTTTGAAAGAAGAAACAAATACGTGTGGTACCCTGTCGACTGTTTCCAACAAAACGAAACACGTATTAGGCACTTAAATGTTCAGGGGAAAATAAAAGAAACAATTCGCCTTCCAGACGAACCCCAACTCCGGGGAAGCGAACCAAACAAAACCAGACACACAGGCACACGTGCAACAGAACACTTATCCAAAACAAAACAAAATACGTACACCTTCCTCAAGCAAAAAATAAATAAATATAAAAATATAAAAAAGCAAGTAAAAACGAAAACAAAACAAAAATTGACTGCACAATTTTGATTAAATGAAAATATTGCACAAATATTATCTAAAGTTTCGTACAAGACAGTTTGATTTTAGGGGCGGGGTGGGCAGGTTGCCACACGCTCATCTAATAATGATAGAAGAAAGAGAGAGAGAGAGGGGGTGGGAGGGACCGTCACAGAGAGGGAGAGGATGGGGGGGGGGGGGGGGGGAGGATGCAAGAGACAGATTTTTGCAGGTGACACAATTAGCTTTTTTTTTCCGGGTGATAGTCTTTCTTCTGTCATTATTCTGCGTCACCTGTTTGCAAATAATAGTAAAAGATTGTGTAGTGCAAAGTTAATCCTTACAGATGCATACCAGACGAGAGAGCAAGTTTAATGACATCGATGTGTGTAAATAAACAAAATGTACATGTTTGCAGCAAAAGAGAGAGAAGAAAACAAACAAACGAGGAAACAAAAAACGTGCCATGAAATCAATCCGCACCAATACTCGATATAGTTCTGACTACAAACAGGTAATTATGCACTCATCAAAGCATGTCAATTCGTTCCAGACGACTGGAAACTTGGAATTGCAGGAAGGTCAGTTGTTTGAAAATCTTGTTAAGTCGCCCATTTCCCTTTTTTTGGATTTCTTTACAAACTATCTCCGGACCTGAAAGAAAACCAGGCAACACGACGAGCAGTGACCAGTCTGGGAATGAGACCTTTCGTGCGGGAAAGGATTCATCTAATGACGTCAGCACTATTCCTTTCTCTCGGTCAGCTTGATGTCCAAATTCTACCTTGTTCAAAATTGGAATTTTGGGTGTGACTTTGAAAACCTTTGCTTCATGGACAAGGGCGAGGTAAAAAAGAAAAAAAGAAGCTATACTTCTCCTGCTTCATTTTCTTTGTTGGTGTACTCGTTCGCCCTGTGCTTCCCTTCCTGCTATATCCACATCAATTCCATTTTCCAGCCGTCGGTTACATCTGAATCAAGTGAGCAATTCACGATCTAATCTACATGAACAGTAACAGCTACACAGTTTGACTCCACATCTTGAATACTGTACATAATATTAGAAACAAAAGACACAGACACTTTGAAATATTTACAATGATTGACAAAAAAGGTGGATAGGGGCTCCCGCCGAACAGAACACAGCTGGAGAGACTGAAGGATTTCAATCACTTCCAACTCTGAACAGCCATGGATTGGTTGCTAAAACATTGTACAGAGGACATTACGTAAAACCAAACCTACCTTAGAGAGAGAGAGAGAGAGAGAGAGAGAGAGAGAGAGAGAGAGAGAGAGAGAGAGAGAGAGAGAGAGAGAGAGAGAGGTTTCACAGCATGGTTGATACATAATGCAATTACACTTTTCATCTTCACCTAGCCCTTTCTCATCGCATGGAGAGAGAGAGAGAGAGAGAGAGAGAGAGAGAGAGAGAGAGAGAGAGAGAGAGAGAGAGAGAGAGAGAGAGAGAAACAAAAAAGCGAAAACACAGAATGTCCGATTCAATAAATACATACAGATAAATGTACAAGGCATGTTTCTTGATCTTGTAATGAAGAGCTATTTTCCACTGACACCATTTGTATGAAAATACAGTAAATTGAACAAGCAGCTGGCAAATATTGTATAGTGCAAGTTGACAATTTACTGGAGCGGGTAAGCACGTGTTCTTCACAGCAGAAACAGCATGCGTTACATTAGAATGAAGGTGGCGGTGGAAAGGGGATCTGGCAACCGTAACATGAATTATGAATCAAAAGACCTTTTTCACGTTGACTCGAATCTCATGGAGCGAACATTCTCTGTGATACGTTCTACTTCTTGTAGTGTTTGAATCACTTAACCATCCTCTCTCTCTCTCTCTCTCTCTCTCTCTCTCTCTCTCTCTCTCTCTCTCCTCTCTCTCACACACGTACACACACACACACACACACACACACACACACACACACACACACACACGCACACTCGCCCCTCTCTCACCATCGTCACTCCTCTCTCTCCTCTCTCTCTCTCCTCTCTCACCACACAACACACACACACACACACACACACACACACACACACACACACATCATCCTCCCACTATTCCAACGGCTCACCTGTGTGAGCTGCATGGCACATGTCGCTGTGTGTTGGTGATCGTATCGTACCGTCCACTATGGCTCACTGCCGAGCTCGGCTGAACGCAATGAAATCAAATCACAAGTAATGACCAACTACTAGACATGGTGGACACCACACAGACCAAGACGTTTTCACAGAATCAAATAATCGTGTTCCCATCGAACCAGACCGTCACCACAACAAGTATCCTGTACAGGATGCAAGCAAAGACGCCCAGAATTTGCCCACCGCATGAACATGCAGTCCCTTGATCTACTGCTCACTTGTATACATACCCTGTGGGAACACCTCGATACCCCTGTAGGACACCTAGACACCTCTGTAGGAACACCCAGACACCCATATAGGAACATCTAGATACCTATGTCGTAACACCCGAACAGTGTGTGCATACCTAGACACCCAGATACCCCTTTGAGGTCACCCAGATACCCCCTCTGAAGTCACCCAGATACCCCCTGTTCCTCGCCAGACGATACCCAGATACCCCTCCGAGGACACCCAGATACCCCCTCTGAGGACACCCAGATACCCCCTCTGAGGACACCCAGATACCCCCTCTGAGGACACCCAGATACCCCCTCTGAGAACACCCAGATACCCCCTCTGAGAACACCCAGATACCCCCTCTGAGAACACCCAGATACCCCCTCTGAGGACACCCAGATACCCACTCTGAGGACACCCAGATACCCCCTCTGAGGACACCCAGATACCCCATCGGAGGTCACCGCCAGACATCCCCGTGGGAAAGAAGCCAGTAACGTCGCCCCACGGAGAGTGGTGGTGTGGAAGGCGAGGCGAGAAAAGGCAAGTCTGAAAGATGTGGTTGGGCCATAGTCTGCCCAACAGGGACCCGTTTCGAAGGCAACGCTGGAACATGTAAGTTGTGATGCAAAGGGCGTATGGGGTTCGTTGAAAGACTCGGCAGAGAGAAAGGTCGTGGTTGAGGAAAGCGGCAACTGCCCGTTCCCTCCTTGCAGCGGTTCCCACCATCGGTACCCAGCGGCTGCCCCGTCAGGCCTTGCAAAGTTCAGTCAGACCTGTCCACACCTCGCCTCCATCAGCACCGCCCTCGCCTTTCCCTCGGTCCCCAGCGCCAACTGCCCCGTCCTGGTCTGCTCGCATCCTAGGCAACAGCGGACTGAGCTGGCATCTCAGTCTCCATCCATATTCAGAAATTCCTCAAAGTGTCTGCATCTCTTACACAACTACAGCTGCCGTTATTTGCATCTCTTACACCACCACAGCAACCGCTGTTCGCATCTCTTACACCACCACAGCAACCGCTGTTTCTGCAGCCGGCAAACTCTGAGCGTCTTCGACCCACTCTACACAGTTTCTACGCTTCCCAATTTGCTGACTGGCTTACAATGGCGGTTCAGACACTAATACAGACATGCACACGAAGCAAAGCGGGTTATGTAGATACGCAGCATTGGAGAAGAAGACGAGAGTATCATACAACATTCAACGATAGGCTGGCTGTGATTGCCACCCTTAGCACGTCACACCTAGGCATGCTGCGTGAAGCACAGCCATCGTCCACAGTGTGACGTACACCGACAACCACGTCCACACCATCATCGTAAGCTATGGCCAAATTGCAGGCGATTCAAACAAGATCCGGCGAGTTGTGAAAGTGTGACTGTATATACAGTGAGGATGCTGACCAGCGATTTCTTTGGGAATAACCAAACAAGTCCTGGTACTTAACGCCTGGTTAGCGGCTCCGTGTCGTGTCAGGAGTGACGGACTGAAGATGAAAGCTTCAAGGTTGTAGTTTACACTGAACAATAGGGATCTTTTGTTTGATGGAAACAAAACGAACCCACTGGATACTTCTTCTTTTTTCTCTCCGGATAAATCGTAGGATATTGTGAATTACAAGAGACACGGCTACAGATGAGCTTTTCACTGAAGGACTGCTACATTTTGTGGTATTCTTTGGTTGACAGCACTACAGGTATTGGGAAAAATATGTTGATTGCATAATTATATATGCATGACAAAGTTAATCATCAAATACATCTCTTCTTTTATTCCTTAGTTTCTTTAAAGTGTGTGTGTGTGTGTGTGTGTGTGTGTGTGTGTGTGTGTGTGTGTGTGTGTGTGTGTGTGTGTGTGCGTGCGTGTGTGTGTGTGTGTGTGTGTGTGCATAATGCTTGATGGGGAGGGGGCAATAATGTGTCTACACTGTTGTATGTGTGCATGCTGCATCTCAAATCATGCCGCCAAATGTTATGTCAGCTGGTGACTTCACAAGAACGACAGCCTTCAGGTACCTCAAATCACGTTAACAAAGCAAAGGGAATAGAAATAAATAATTACTGTGTAGGAAAATACAGTGCATATGTAGAAATGGTTGTTTAAATAGCATACCGCTTATATATTCGTTATGTGAGAAGAACACCATAGCAATGACAAGAATGCCGAACTCGCGGGGGGGGAAATAATAAAAATACAACAAAACAAAACAAGAGAGAGAGAGAGAGAGAGAGAGAGAGAGAGAGAGAGAGAGAGAGAGAGAGAGAGAGAGAGAGACAGAGACAGAGACAGAGACAGAGAGACAGAGAGACAGACAGAGAAACAGAGAGAAAGACAGACAGACAGACAGACAGACAGACAGACAGAGAGATGCTTTTGAGAAAACATGGCACAATACACGCATCGACACGTTGCAGTGATATACAAAAAAATAAAACACTTCGATTACGCCCGTACTGGTGTTTTACCAGCAGCCTTCAGGAAACTGTAGCCTTTTCAAAACATGCTGGGTTTTCTTCCAGCAGGTGAAAGTGATCACAGTAAAAACTAAACTCAATGAAGGATTATTGTTTGAAAATATCCTGTTGGTTTTATGTTGAACTGTTCAACCCAGATGCATGAGTGATGCAAACCGGACTGCACGCAGAAAGCACGTGCACGGGTCGTGCTTCGTCAGCTGCCTGCCACGCCCCCTGTCTCTGCCGGAGTAGTGTCTGCTCGTGTGGACAGCACAATAAAGTGACCGCGGATAGTCGTCAGGCCAGCGTTTGTACATCCAGTCCCGCTCATCGTTACTCACCACACCGCACACGGTTTCCAAATTCAAAATAAAAATCAAGCGGACACTTCAAAATGATTTAAATTTGTTAAAAAAAATCCCTAGGTGACTCAGGTCTTTGTTGTACTTGCGATACGTATTTCGAGCGCTAATGAACTCCCTTGCGCGTTTAATTTTAAGATTTTGCTTTTATTTTCATCTCTGCAACCTGCTGGAGAAAACCAAGTTTGGAGAAGGCCAGTTGCTTGTTTTGGTATAGCACACTAAACTGCGAGCAGAAAGAACACGTGTTGACACAATTTTACAAACACAGGAAGAGAATGGTCCTTCCCCGTTTCCTTGAGCACAGAGTTCAACGTCCCATCATCACTGCAGACCGCAGTGCCCCCAATAACGGACCCTCTGTATAAGTTGACAACATGAAAATACTCAACGTTTTTACACGTCCAGTCATCATGATGCCTAGAGTAATGAGCCGTGTCGGGGTCACTGCTGCGTCAGTTGATGATGAAATGTTGAGCCATTGGCTGTGTGGGACAGTGGAAAGGTCACTCTACCCAACAGTGTAATATACAGTCTTTGAAAATGTCTCCTTGATTTTCCACAATTCGAAGTTTTACTCCGAATATTGGCTAAGCGCTCTCTCCGGACACGTTAAAACACAGATCTATACCGTGATGAAAACGCAAGTCTATGTACAGATGGGTGTTCGGACCGTCAATGCCTTTCGGTGGTTTCCACATCAGAAAGATGAAAGTGGTTTTCAGGACAGAGTCAACAGTTCGACCGCACATTACAACACGGTTCAAACACTTATCTTTCGCCATCTGTCATTCAAAGATTGGCATTCATAAATTACAACCACGCGACTAGGATGGACCCTGGGAGTTGAACCACCAACCCCCTTCTCTGCCTGGCTATTTCCATTTCTCATCTTTCATTTTTCATAAACATTATGAAAATGCTACAAGCTGAGCGTGTGCATGTCAGGTGTGGGTGACCGTCAACAGGTTAACATGCAGGGTGGTGTAAGTTAACGGTAGACCGGCAGACGCAAAGTGGAGACAATGATAACAATGGACCCTTCACCCGAAGCCGCCCAGTACTCGACTGGGAGATGGCAGCGGGTAATGAGAGACAGACACAGACAATGACACACATTAACTTGACCCCTCTCTTTAAACTGGGGTCACGGTGGTCTCACTGTAGGAGACTGAGATTGCAGCAGGCATTGACAGAAACAAAATGGCCACCTCCGGCAGAAATTCAGAGCAACTCATCCCTCACAATTATCTAATGTTATACAATAATAAACCCCAACTTTCTCCTCTGCACACACTTGATTAGGCAGAGAATGAACTCGACAAGTTGGTCGCTGCGACAGTTGTAACGTTTGTTTCACAAGCTTTCAGTCGCTAAAAACAGAAGGGGTAAAATGTAGAAGACCGGAACGAAGGAAAGAAAAAAAGAGAAGTAATGGGAACTTAGCAGATCCCGAGTATCGTAAAGGCATTCCATATGTGGGCTTTACGCTAACCGTGCCAGAAATACTCGTGGGAAACTTCGTCTTGTTGTTTTAGCTTTTACAGTCATACAACCCCAACACAAACATGAAACCAAGAAGGTAACTGAACGTCCATCATAGAAAGTGAACAAAAGCAACTCATACATTCTGCACCTGCGCTGATCCCCTACGAGAGACTTCGGGTCTTCAAAATGGGACGAACATCCGCCACGATGGTTGACACTGTATGACGTGGGAATGAGGGCAGATGACGTCATGAGAATGACGTCAGACGTCGATGTGTCACGGGTGGTTGTCCGGGAGTCTGGGCGGTTGTGGGCTGCCCTTGATCTGAGGCATCCCCGTGGGTCGGGGGGCCGAGCGGGTTCTCTCCTGGGTTCCCTCCTCGTGACAACCGTAGGGCTCCGAATAGTGGTTGCTGGAGCCCGACACGTAGCCGGTGTCGTCTGCACACACACACACACACACACACACACACACACACACACACACACACACACACACACACACACACACACACACAGAGAGTCAGAAAATACGTATATATGCATAAACACAACCAGTGTCATTTGCAGAGTGAAACTGAGAGAGAGAGAGAGAGAGAGAGAGAGAGAGAGAGAGAGAGAGAGAGAGAGAGAGAGAGAGAGAGAGAGAGAGAGAGAAGAGAGACAGACAGACAGAGACAGAGACAGAGACAGACAGACAGAGAGAGAGACAGACAGACAGACAGACAGACAGAAGCAGACAGACAGACAGAAGCAGACAGACAGACAGACAGAAGCAGACAGACAGACAGAGCCAGAGGCAGAGGCAGAGAGATAATGGTTTTGTTTTTAACGCCTTGTCCACCAGAGAGAGAGTATAATGCACCACTTGGACACACAAACAGCAGAGGTATTGGGCCGTTCCGCCTGCATACTGATTAGCACGAATCAAGCGTTGCCTGTAGAGCAGGCATGAAAGACAAGTAGTATGCTGACAATGCTTTTTCGGTCGACTCTCATCACCCTTGACCCAGCACAACACAACCAATCCCCATCGAACGCATACAGTGAAGTGTGGCATTCACGCAAGAGTTCCACGAAAACGGTCTAAAAACATGCACAAGAGGCAAGGGGAAGGAACGAAGTGAAAACAAATTATCACACAATAGACAACAACAACGAGAGATATTCGCTTTGCAAAAGAACGGCACACAAGCAACAGAAACGGGGCTAGAAACTGGCATGGCGGGTCTGTCGACTGTACGTAGCTTACAGCTAGAAAGCCAGCTTGTTGTTGTTGTTGTTGTTGTTGTTGTAATCGTACCATTTCCATGCAGCCAAACAACTCTCTTTGTTCGTCCGCTGCTCGACAAAGGCAAAAAGTCTCGAAAGTGTGCATGCTGTTTCTTCGTGTTCGTTTTAGAGTGCACTCCTGTCTTCTTGCATGCTTTGCTCTTCCTTCCACTTTCTGCTTAATAGCCTGGACTTTTCCCCAGACACAGCATGGGGCTGCAGGCACAATGGTCACAGACAAAACCCCTGTAACACTATAGTCAAGGCCTGAACATCTCCTGCAAGGCCTGAACATCTCCTGCGCCAGTTTCCACGCCCTCTGGGCTATGACCCCCCCCCCCCCCCCCCCCCATGCAGTGACTAGTGGGGACAATGGTCAGCGACCACACAGAGATGCCGGACGTCAGTGGGTATGCAGTATATACACCAGCCAGCTCCCCGCATGCACACCTAGTCTGCATTGTCGGTCAGTGCACCAGCAAGGAGTTGCTGGTGTCGGTCAATGCATTAACAAGGAGTTACAGGTGTCGGTCAGTGCATTAACAAGGAGTTACTGGTGTCGGTCAGTGTATTAACAAGGAGTTGCTGGTGTCGGTCAGTGCATTAACAAGGAGTTACAGGTGTCGGTCAGTGCATTAACAAGGAGTTACTGGTGTCGGTCAGTGTATTAACAAGGAGTTACTGGTGTCGGTCAGTGCATTACTAAGGAGTTACTGGTGTCGGTCAGTGCATTACTAAGGAGTTACTGGTGTCGGTCAGTGCATTACTAAGGAGTTACTGGTGTCGGTCAGTGCATTGACAAGGAGTTGCTGGTGTTGGTCAGTGCATTAACAAGGAGTTACTGGTGTCGGTCAGTGCATTACTAAGGAGTTACTGGTGTCGGTCAGTGCATTAACAAAGAGTTACTGGTGTCGGTCAGTGCATTAACAAGGAGTTACTGGTGTCGGTCAGTGCATTACTAAGGAATTACTGGTGTCGGTCAGGACATTAACAAGGCGTTACTGATGTCGGTCAGTGCATTACTAAGGAGTTACTGGTGTCGGTCAGTGCATTAACAAGGAGTTACAGGTGTCGGTCAGTGCATTAACAAGGAGTTGCTGGTGTCGGTCAGTGCATTAACAAGGAGTTGCTGGTGTTGGTCAGTGCATTAACAAGGAGTTACTGGTGTCGGTCAGTGCATTAACAAGGAGTTACTGGTGTCGGTCAGTGCATTAATAATGAGTTACTGGTGTCGGTCAGTGCACCAGCAAGGAGTTACTGGTGTCGGCCAGTGCACCAGCAAGAAGTTACTGGTGTCGGTCAGTGCACCAGCAAGAAGTTACAGGTGTCGGTCAGTGCATTAACAGAGTTACAGGTGACGGCCAGTGCACCAGCAAGAAGTTACTGGTGTCGGCCAGTGCACCAGCAAGAAGTTACTGGTGTCGGCCAGTGCACCAGCAAGAAGTTACTGGTGTCGGCCAGTGCACCAACAAGGAGCTACTGGCGTCTGTCAGTGCATTAACAAAGTGTTACAGGTGTCGGGCAAAACGTGTGGCGTTGCTTCCGCTGCCATTCACTCATCTCCCACCATTGCTATAGTGAAGGACGGTCACGCACACAAAACAGAGTTCACAGCTGCCCCACAAAGCGACTGCTGTGACCTCCATGCAAAACGATCAGCAGTCAAAACAAGAGCAACAAAGGAAACACAACAACACTAGAGTAATTCAGATACCACTGCCTGACTGCATTGATTTCGATCCTGTCTATTTCTACCCAGTGGGCTGACCATCCATCAGCAACTCGTGCCACAGCGCCTTCCAAACGAAGCCCACTGTTCTCTGCAAAGGCCAGTAAGCATGTTACGTTTCAAAACCTTCCTGCCGTGTGGCGAGAGAAGAAAGCTGAGAGTCAGCCTTTGCCGTTCATGTCCCTCAACCGATGGACGGAGTTACATCACACACTGGGTCTGCACTACAACGCTGGGTAACTTTAACACCCTGCACACTGAGAAACGCCGCCTTAAGACCATGCACTGGGAAACGCCGCCTTACGAGTCTGATTCTGCACTGGGAAACATCGCCTTATGACCATGCACTGAGAAATGCCGCCTTAAAACACTGCACTAGGAAACGCCGCCATAAGACCCTGCACTGAGAAATGCCGCCTTAAAACAAACTAGGAAACGCCGCCTTAAAAACACTGCACAAGGAAAAGCCGCCTTAAAATCACTGCACTTGGAAACGCCACCTTAAAACACTGCACTTGGAAACGCTGCCTTAAAGCACTGCACTGGGAAATGCTGCCTTAAGAGTCTGCTCTAGGAAACGCCGCCTTAAAACACTACACTGGGAAACACCGCCTTAAGACACTGCACTGGTAAACACCGCCTTAAGACCCTGCACTGGTAACCATCGCCGTAACGCCCTCCATTGAGAAACGCCGCCGTAAAGCCGTCTACAGCACACAGGAGCTGACCTACCTGGGGGTCCCTTCTGGTAACGCATGGCGACCGGGTGCCCCTGGGGTGGGGGCCCCGCCTGAGCGGGGCCGGGGGCGAAGGTGGGGAAGGAGCGCGTGGCCCTGTAGGTCGTGACCCCAAGGTCAAGGTCCTTGGTGGAGCTGCTACATCCGGCCATCTCGCTCTTAGCCGACAGAAGGGATTCACGGTTCGCGGCCCTGTTTCGGCGCTTCCGCCGGCCAGCTAGACGGGAAAAAACAAAAAATCAGTTTTGTTGTACTGTGCTGGACAGTGAAAAAAACACAGAGCTCGGGAGTCACTTGGTTAACGGCCATCAACAACAACATCTTCTAAGAGGAATGGACAGCTAAGGCCCTTCGGGGGGTGGGGGGGGGGGGGGGAGAACAACAACAACAAAAAACAGAACTATTAGTGGAGCGTCTTGGACGTTTATTGTGGGAAAGGGTGGGGGATGGGGAAGGGGTATTTTGAATACAAAATGACGAGTATGGAATTGACGTAATTTTGATGTCTGCATATATAACTGAGTTAATGAAAGAATGGTCAAGGGAATCGCTAAAACACCCGGAAAAATGGGATTTGAATCGACTTCAACGAATGAATGAATGTGTTAGATGATCATGAATTAATGACAGAATGAATCAGTGATAACTGTCAAAATGTACAGCGTGTTGATGAAGGAACTTTTATACTTAAACAACATCGATCATCTGGCCACAGGACAGTGCTATTTATAGATGGTCAGAACAAGACCCAGCTGGTGGGGAGGGGGGGGGGGGGGGGTGCGAGGGGTGTACGAGGTTTTAAAATAGTTGAGCGACAGTTTTAAGCGTGTAAAATTACGAACGTGAATCGGTCTGACACATCTTGCCCCTATCCGTTTTTGTTGTTTGTTTTTGGTGTGTGTATGTGTGTGTGTGTGTGTGTGTGTGTGTGTGTGTGTGTGTGTGTGTGTGTGTATGTGTATATATGTATGTATGTATGTGTGTGTGTGTGTGTGTGTGTGTGTGTGTGTGTGTGTGTGTGTGTGTGTGTGTGTGTGTTGTTGTTGTTGTTGTTGTTGTTTGTTTGTTTTCTTTTTTACCCCAAACTAACCAGGGCGGTTATATCAGGGCGAGCAAACTCGACTGAATCCGGAAAGAATTAAAGCTTCAACATACAGGAAGATGTAACAATATAAAGCTAACGATTAGTCTGGAATCCGACTTTTTTTTTCTTTCTTTTTTTAGTCACTGGGAACATATTTTATTTTGCATCCGACTTCTGAATCTAGCTGCGGGTTTCAAATAAATGAGCACTGGAACAAGTGATACCTCCTCCCCTCCTCGTACGTAGCCGGCGGGATGGAACCGTCTGTTCTGGAATGCCATTTATATTAGCAGTTTTATTTATTCAGATTAAAAATAAGCATTACAGCTTCCGGTCTTTTTTCGGGTTACAGGAGGAGACGACGGGTTACAACAGGAGACGACGGGTTACAGGAGGAGACCTAAACACGTGTTTTGTTTCCGGACGGCAAGTGTTGATACATTAACTCACGATACCACCATCTTCGGAAGGATAAGCAAAACAGGAAGGAGAACAATTCAATGGGCCCTTTCACTTCACTCTCAAACGTTTCGGTCTGCCTCTCTCTTCGGCGTTGGTAGGACTCCACTCCAGACAACAAGCGGCGTGATTTTCAGCCACCAGTCCGTACAGTAATCAAGCAGACAGAAATCCAAACGAAACACGTCACACGGTAAAACAATTACGACACGTCTGTATGGAACCAAACCAATTCCAGCGACATTAATAGACTCCACTGAAGCAGAATAAAATAGCATGCAGCGGTTGATCGAGCGAAGGAATAATAATGGTATCTGCGAGTTAAGGTACAACACTGTGAAGCATCAAAGGAAACATCATGCACCACATGGTCGTGAATGGAGAACACAGCATGTCCATGGTCGGCTTGTACCACTGACCATGGCAGACCGCCGTTACATCTCGTCTCATGCACAGGTAACGGTAACCTTGCGACCGGTGGCTAAATAAACGTTTAATTAAACACGACATTGTTTGGGGGTCTGTAGATTAAGTTTTAAGGGAAAAAACAAACAGTGGATATGATTATATTGCCCTACTGTTATGAAGAAGCAATGAAACACAGACATGGATTGTCGTATCGCGCGTCCTTGCACTTCTGCTGTCGCACAGAATTATACAGTCTCCTCGAACAGCTAGTCGGCGAGTAGTCACACTATTAACACTGTAGTCTCCATTACTTTAATTACATCAGCAGGACCGCCCCCCCCACCCCACCCCCACCCCCCCACCCTCTCTCTCTCTCTCGCAATTTTTACTCATCAGTAGTTTAGCAAGGACTAGTTGTTAGGTTTTTGCCTGAACCTAAAGTACAATCCAATCCTTGTAAAATTAAGTTTTCGAGTTTGAGCTCTCTCTCTCTCTCTACCCCCCCCCCCCCCCCCCTTTATTTTTACTCATCTGTAGCTTAGCAAGGACTAGTTGTTAGGTTTTTGCCTGAACCTAAACTACAATCCTTGTAAAATAAAGTTTTCGAGTTTGAGCTCTCTCTCTCTCTCTCTCTCTCTCTCTCTCTCTCTCTCTCTCTCTCTTCTCTATTTTTACTCATCAGTAGCTTAGCAAAGACTAGTTGTTAGGTATTTGCCTGAACCTAAAGGACAATCCTTGTAAAATAAAGTTCTCTCTCTCTCTCTCTCTCTCTCTCTCTCTCTCTCTCTCTCTCTCTATTTTTACTCATCAGTAGCTTAGCAAAGACTAGTTGTTAGGTATTTGCCTGAACCTAAAGGACAATCCTTGTAAAATAAAGTTCTCTCTCTCTCTCTCTCTCTCTCTCTCTCTCTCTCTCTCTCTGTTTTTGCCTGTCGGGGTGGGGACGGGACAGTGTCAAACACTGGCTGTAGAGGATGAAAAAGATACAATGCATGATAGAGACAGGGCGCATGCTGCAGTGGAGGTCAGTTGCACAGCCACTGACGCCTACTAGTGAGAAAGGTCACTCACATCGCCGGCATTGCAGGATGATGAGAACGAGGCTCAGCAAGGCCAAGAAGACGATGAGGCAGAGTCCGATGATCAGGACGATGGGAGGCAGCCGGAATTCTGCAAAACAAAACAGAGCACAGCCAGGCTTTCACTGCACAGTGAGCTAACGGTCAACACAATCAGCCGTAACCGGAACTCCGCATACTACAACACAATGAGCGAAACCGGAACTCCGCATACTACAACACAATAGCGAACCGGAACTCCGCATACTACAACACAATGAGCGAAACCGGAACTCCGCATACTACAACACAATGAGCCGTAACCGGAACTCCGCATACTACAACACAATGGGACGGGTTTGGGACGGATGATATATGCGTGGGTGGGGGGGGGGGGGGTTTGCGAACAAAGGCACTGCTCGGCGAAGATCAACACAATAAGCGGTAACCGGAAGTCCGCGAAATGAAACACAGCCAGGTGCTAGTGCACAGTCCCAGTGTCAAGGCAACGGGCGTGGTCAGGGCATGAACCAAACCACTGGTTCTGATCAAAGATCAAAGATCAGAACGTCAGCCACTGCTGTCTCCAAGGTACCGCGCACGTGACACTTACGTAATGCCAGAAAGACACAATACAGTGTTGGGGGGGGGGGGGGGGGGGGGAAGGAGGGAAAAGGCGGAAGAGGGGAAAACGGAAGGACGCGACATAGTGTGTTGTGCTTAGGCATGGGAGGAGGGGTGAGGAGGAGAAGACAGGAACATTGCAGTGGGAGCGCAGACAGTGTAGACAGTAGCACGCTAGTAGCACGCCATCACACCGCTACATCGCTCGTACACTGCAATGCTTCAACCGGCATGGCGAGGCAGGCATTGTACATGCACGTGCACGAAGGGACAGACACACTGTTGTGTCACTGAAGGCACATTTGGACGCTACGAGTCTCTTCGTTCCCCAGTGAGAGGGGTTGTTGGCCAACTCTCTCTCTCTCTCTTGCCTATATGTATATAAATGATGCCTGTTCTCTCTCTCTCTCTCTCTCTCTCTCTCTCTCTCTCTCTCTCTCTCTCTCACACACACACACACACACACACACACACACACACACACACACACACACACACACACACACACACACACACACACACATACACACACACACACACACACACACAGAGTCTCTCTCTCCCTTATCTTCTTCCACTCTGCTGAGACGCGACCCTCTAAAGGCTTTGACAACGACGCCCTCAATACCGACAAGTAGGTACTGGGATCTGGGGCCATTACTGCAGGGTCCACACTCGTCTTGTCAAGACCCAAAACTCGTTACCGGCAGGAAATCGGGCACTGTCTGTCTATCAACACATCGGAACAGCCGCAAAATGCTGTCTGAAACAAGTACCTACCGGCTACGTGGCTAGGCTAACCTGATCCCACTGTGTCCGATCACCAACGAAGGGAAGTAACGACGTTTGTCTGACGTCACGTTTAACCAGGGGCGCCAAGCAGACTACGATAACTTGTCACAGGGTGAGAACTCAATGCCAAGTAGATGCTGCAAGACCCACCAAGACCGCATCCGTAAACCACATATTTATTTCAAGAGTTTCTTCCCATCCACTTAGACCCCTCCTTCCTTCCCGGATACAGTTGATAATTGTGATACTCCGAGATTTGACTTAGGTACCTAGTGGGGGACGTGGGCGCCGGGAATCCTTCCCTCTGCTGTGATGTCGTGTAACAACAGAACCGTTATCGATGTTAATTAAAGGTGGAGATCGCACGCAGCCCGTGAGGCTGTATCGGTTCTTCACGACACGTCGGCGTCATTGCTGACGACGATGGCGCTCACTCCGGACAACGGAAGTTACTGCCCAGTATCCCAGCACAATGCAGTACCCACGTCAGTAGTCTGCACGCCAACACAGGGGTGGGACTGACACCAATGGCAGTGTCACCACAGCAATGCAGACTACCACCAAGCTCTAGAACCAGACCTTCCTGGTGTCATGGAATACCGAGTACTCGACCTTCCCGGTTTCATGGAACACCGAGTACTCAACTTTCCTGGTTTTATGGAACATCGAGTACTCGACCTTCCTGGTTTTATGGAACATCGAGTACTCGACTTTCCTGGTTTTATGGAACATCGAGTACTCGACCTTCCTGGTTTTAAGGAATACCGAGTACTTGACCTTCCCGGTGTCATGGAACATCGAGTACTCGACCTTCCTGGTTTCATGGAACACCGAGTACTCGACTTTCCTGGTTTTATGGAACATCGAGAACTCGACCTTCCTGGTTTTATGGAACATCGAGAACTCGACCTTCCTGGTTTTATGGAACATCGAGTACTCGACCTTCCTGGTTTTATGGAACATCGAGTACTCGACCTTCCTGGTTTTATGGAACATCGAGAACTCGACCTTCCTGGTTTCATGGAACATCGAGTACTCGACCTTCCTGGTTTTATGGAATACTGAGTACTCGACCTTCCTGGTTTTATGAAATACCGAGTACTCGACCTTCCCGGTGTCATGGAATACCGAGTAGTCGAGCTTCCAGGTTTCATGGATTACCGAATTCAGGATTTAAGATTACTCTATTATCTCATCAGAGAAATTAAAACGAGTTGTCGATTTTCCCGGTTTTATGGAATATTGACTAGACGGCCTTCCTGGTGTCAGGGCCTAGCGAGTAGTCTACACAGACTGCTTATGCAAACAGCGCTGCTTTCCTGCCATCCGTCATCCCTAGGACCTGTCGCTCTCAGCACACGATGTAGATCGATGAGGAAATGGTTGGCGCTCTGTTTGGAACATCGCTTATTTCTGGCACCGGGTTCAATGTGGGTAAATATCGCGGTGTATCAGCAGCACACAGCTTTTAGAACAGGCCAGTTGGAATAGCTCTGAATGGACCATAGGAAACCCTTCTGGCACCGGGTTCAATGTGGGTAAATATCGCGGTGTAGCAGCAACACACAGCTTTTAGAACAGGCCAGTTGGAATAGCTCTGAATGGACCCCATAGGAAACCCCAAGGGGACCTGGAGGCGGGTACTAGAACTGACATTGGAGAGATGGCACTCGGCATTAAAGGCTGACAGCCAGACCCACACCACCCTCTTACAGTCTGTGTATCTGAGCCTGTTGTGGCCACAGCGAACGCCATTTTCTTTTTCCGGGATCTTCGTAATTATCAGACCTAACACCAGCACCGTGCACCGTTTTGAAAAGAAGATAAGCACTGCGCATCCGTCAGTAATTTGAAAGTTAACGGCTCTGCCGCTAGTTCGGCACGCTGGACGTGGTTGTAAGACTTCAGTCATAATCGTTTACGACAGCAGCGCCAGATTCCAGAAGTGTATCAGTTACTGTGGCCGTTGTGGGTAAGAGCGGGGGAGGAGGTGGGTGGGGGGGGGGGGGGGGGGGGGGGGGGGGGGGGGGGGGGCTATGGATGAGGAGGATTTGGCAGTGGAAGAAGGCCGGAAGAGGAAGACATGGAGAAAGTATGAAACACACACAGAGTCACGCATGCACACATACAAACGCACGCACACACACACACACACACACACACACACACACACACACACACGCGCAACGCACGTATCACACACACACACACACACACACACACACACACACACACACACACACACACACCACATAGCAGTGCACACACACACACACACACACACACACACACACACACACACACACACACACATATATGCAGTGCACACACACACACACACACACACACACACACACACACACACACACACACACACACACACACACTCACACATACACACACTCAGGCATGTACATACACGTACGCACGTTCACAAACACACTCGAACGCACGCGCGCGCGCACAGACACAGACACACTCACACACACACACTCAGGCATGTACATTCACGCACGCATGCAGACACATACATGTACACACGTTCACAAACACACTAGAACGCACGCACGCACGCACGCACGCACACGTTCACAAACACACAAGAACGCACGCACGCACGCACGCACGCACGCACACACACACACACACACACACACACACACACACACACACACACACACAAACACTTACCCTGTAGCGACCCCTGCACCTCGGAAGCGATAGGTCTCGTTCCATCACTGGTCTTTGTGTCTACACAAATCAAACAGCAGGAAGCAACGTTAGTCTTCGCATTTAACCAAGCACACAGCACGTAACAGGGTTGCACAGCAAACACTGGTAATCGATTCAGGCGTAAGGTTACAAAAATGTTATAAAAAAGAAGAAGAAGAGAAAAACACACGCACGCACGCACACACAAACGCACACACGAACGCACGCACGCACGCACGCACGCACGCACGCACGCACGCACGCACGCACACACACACACACACACACACACACACACACACACACTAAAAACGAAAACAAAATGCAGGTTCGTCTATCTCTCAACAACAACTTGGTTACACTAGCCGACTATGCGGTGCCACTAATGCAAAACTCCGAAGCACATTTCGTAGCCTTAATATAAATTATACTAGTCGCCTTACATATCTGAGAATTGCTGTGTGAATTTTCGCTCACGTCAGCTGCAAGAAATAAACCCATGCGGGAAGCAGCTGTGCCGGAAATTTGGGAAATGTTTAAGCCGACTTGTTTAGCTTTGAATTTCTTTGTTTTCTTTGTGTTTTTAACTTTTTCTTTTGCTTTGAATTTCTTTTTCTTTTATTTGTGTGTTTTTAACTTTTTCTGTTGCTTTGAATTTCTTTGTTTTATTTGTGTTTTTAATTAATTTTTTATTCAGTTTATATATGTAAAAAAAAGAAAAGACAAAAACAAAACAAAACAGCAGCATCCATTCCCATAACCACATTACACATTTCAATGTTAAGAGCGGAGGAAACATTCCCCCTTAGCAGTTGAATTTCTCTGTTTTATGTACAAGTCTTCACTGCTGTCCCTCGGAGACCAGCCGGACACCCGCCGCGTTCTCGCCTGACTTGTGCGTCATTCTATCGACAGGCACTGTGCGGACTTTGCCGGAACACCATCATTCCTTGCAGGCATTTTATCGATTCTGTCTGAAGTGGGAGAGAGGACGCATTCGCTTATCTCCCTTTGTGTGTGCCACAAGAGGCGCCGATCGCTGTTGGAGGCCTGGGGGGCGGGGGGAGGTGGGGGTGGAGGGTGGGGGTAGGAGGAGGGGGGGGGGGGAGGCTGGCCAGCAAAATGGAACTGGCTGTCCTCTGCACTCCACGCTGTCGCCGTCACCTTGCGTTATGGGACGAGCTTGTCGATGGCAGCGCGTACCACTTAAATATTCACAGACCAGCGGGTTATTCAGTTATACGCTTATTTATGCTGCTCTTGTTTTCCTACCAGATCTTGGTGATGTCGAGTGAACATCTGCCGGGAGTGTGGCTGGGGGTGGGAGATGGTAGTGGGGGACGGGGGGTGGTGGGGGGCGGGGCGTATGAGCGTGTACGAAGCCGAGTATGATCTTTGATAAACTGGAGGGTTTGGTGTCAAGTTTAGGTCGAGTGGATACTGAATTTTATTACTGCTGTTAAACAACGCATTCGGCAGCAGTGTGGAGTGTGCGTGTGTGTGTGTGTGTGTGTGTGTGTGTGTGTGTGTGTGTGTGTGGGGCGGGGGGGGGGGGGGGGGGGGGCTGTTGTAAATTGACAACAGCACAGCTTTCTGCAAAGTGCCGATGACACTGGTGTTACTGAAATCCTAGTTCTGCAAGTGTTCACAGTTGTCTTCCTTCCCCTGGTAAGCCCCACGCGTTTGCCTGGGCGTTGAACGCCAGTTAACCAGTCTCCTCGCCTGTAATCACTCTGGGTTGTCTGTACCCAGTCTCTGTGCTCCTGCTCGTACGCTTAGCTTAAAGAACCGTCGAGGAGCCTGAGTCGCAGGTGACTCACGTCTTTGTTATTGTACTTAAATGACGGCTTTTGAGTTCTTATTAACTCCCTTATGTGCTGATTCTACACAAACTCCAAGCACTGGTTTACGACATCCTTCCTTCAACCACTACGGCATAGGTTCCAGAAAACTGTCAGCTAACGATCAGTTTTTCTTTTTGGGTGGTGGTGTTGTTTTGGTGCTCAAACAGTATTAAGTTTGTTACAAACAACTCAGATTATATGAGACGTTTGTTTTATAACTGACCATGTTGCTTACGCCAGCTCAAATAAAACCTAACTCGTTTGAATCGAGAAGAACTCTTCTTCTTTCTTTTTTTACCCGGGGTGGATGCGCCTCATGTTTACGTGCGTGCTTGGTCGCTAGGTTGTTTCTAGTCATAATTATTAGTACCCGAACCTTTCGGACGGCGCTGACCGCGTCGGTGGACAGCTGCGCTGACCCAGCACTACTGCAAAGTATTGTGTAGTCTCTGTCCCGACTGCAATTGGGGCGTAACCAAATCTAGCAGAGTTTGGAGGAAGGTGCCGGAAAGCGACGCTGGGAGTGTGGATTCTACAGTCACGTGCAGTTAAAAAACAAAACAAAAACTAAACCTAAACTGCATTCACTCCTCACCGCCCTCACCCCGTCCAAATGGCTTTGTAAATAGCAGGCCTAGTTGTCACCGGCGTTGCCCTGTCAGTTCTGACCGTGACGCAAGTGCCCGCCCCTACTGTAGGGTATTGCGCTAGTCTCTGTCCCAGCTGCACTGGCTACCAACACCCCTACTGTAGGGTATTGTGTAGTCTCTGTCCCAACTACACTGGCTCCGAACATCCCTACTGTAGGGTATTGTGTAGTCTCTGTCCCAGCTGCACTGGCTCCCAACACCCCTACTGTAGGGTATTGTGTAGTCTCTGTCCCAACTACACTGGCTCCCAACACCCCTACTGTAGGGTATTGTGTAGTCTTTGTCCCAACTACACTGGCTCCGAACATCCCTACTGTAGGGTATTGTGTAGTCTCTGTCCCAACTACACTGGCTCCCAACACCCCTACAGTAAGGTATTGTGCACTGTCGCAACTGCACTTGCTCCGAACAACCCTACTATAGAGTATTGCTTACTGTAGCTGCACTGGCTCCCAACACCGCTACTGTAGGCTTTTGTACTATTTCTGTCCCAACTGCACTGGCTCCGAACACCCCTACTGTAGGGTATTGTGTAGTCTCTGTCCCAGCTGCACTGGCTCCGAACACCCCTACTGTTGGGTATTGTGCTAGTCTCTGTCCCAGCTGCACTGGCTCCGAACACCCCTACTGTTGGGTATTGTGCTAGTCCCTGTCCCAACTGCACCGTCTCTGTCCCAACTGCACTAGCTCCGAACACCTCTACTGTACGGTATTGTGCTAGTCTCTGTCCCAACTGCACCGTCTCTGTCCCAACTGCACTGTTTTGTGCACTGTTCCAACTGCACTGGCTCCGACCACCCCTACTGTAGGCTATAGTGCTAGTCTCCGTTCCAACTTCACTGGCTCCCAACACCCCTACTCTAGGCTATTGTGCACTGTCCCAACTGCACTGGCTCCGAACGTCCCTACTGTAGGCTATAGTGCTAGTCTCTGTCCCAACTGCACTGACTCCGAACGTTCCTATTGTAGGCTATAGTGCTAGTCTCTGTCCCAACTACACTGGCTCCGAACATCCCTACTGTAGGGTATTGTGTTAGTCTCTGTCCCAAACGCGCTGGTACTGAATACAGCCAGCCTAGCGACACGGCGCATCACAACGGCAATCCCTGCAGGACTGCAGAGCGGAGGGAACCAAGCCCAGTTAATAATTCATAATCGGCACAAAACTACTGTAGCCGGTGCGCCCGTCACTCTGACATCATCCGCACAATTACTCCCCACTGCTGACCCTTTGGCTGACATAACGTGAATCGTTAACACCCTCCCCCCCCCCGCCCCCCACCCACCCCCGACATCCGCTTCCTCTCAGTCTAAACAACCATGTGTTCCAAAAGTGCACACTAGACTGCCGGACACAGGACACAGGACACAGGACACAGGACACGACCGCCGTTGTCAGTGCTTTGTTGTCACGGTGCCACGCTCCGAGAGCCAGCCTGTGTCTGCGAGCAGCGTCAGTGTAGCCGCCGTTGTTGCCACACCCCATCAGCACGGCCACGTGACTGCCACGCACGGCAACAGACGGCACGCACGCTAGCATTAGTCAGTCCACTAAGGAGTGGGTCCCTGGTGGCACAGGGGTACCGTACGGCGCGCACGATAGCACCAGTCAGTCCACGAAGAGGTGGGTCCCTGCTGGCACAGGGGTACCGTACGGCGCGCACGCTGAAGTCGTTGTACTACCTCACCACGGACCGGAATTTCTCCCTTTCTACCGCACGCCGGCTTTCAGTTTGAACAGGAAAGTACGCTGGCCTGTGTCGCTTTGCCAATGAAGAGTAAAGCGATCCAGATCGAAATACTGAAGATCAGAGTGGCAGGCCTAATGTGACAGCAGTCGAAGAGACCTGTTCGTCTACCGACTGTGAATGATACTGCCGACTGTGAATGATACAGTATCCACGTAAATGTTGTTGAAGCCGGTGCTGCTTTACGGTCCACAGAAACCGTAGGCTTCTTGGGGACGGGCGCCCAGGGCGGCCACCTCCACTTTCACACAGCTCCTGAACTCTGATCACGTACATGAGACAGACACTCTTCATCACTGCGGACGAGTCTTTCGATGTTTACAGCGAATGTAGCAATGGAGGAGGAGGCAAAGGAGGGCGGCTAAGAACTGAACACGGAGAAAAGGACTGCAAAGACACTCACACCCATCACCCCGCCACAACTGGAGAAAAGCGGACACACACACACACACACCACACACAACACACACACACACACACACACCACACACACACACACACAACACACGCGCGCACACGCACACACACACGCACACACACACACACACACACCACACACACACACACACACACACACACACACACACACATCACCCACCCCACAACTGGAGAAAAGCGGACGCACACACACACACACACACACACACACACACACACACACACACACACACACACACACACACAAAACCCCATCACCCCACCAGAACTGAGAAAAGCGGGGACACACACACACACACACACACACACACACACATCACCCCACCAGAACTGGAGAAAAGCGGAAACACACACACACACACACACACACACACACACACACACACACACACACACACACACACACCACCATCACACACAGAACTGGTAACAAACGGAAACACACACACACACACACACACACACACACACACACACACACACACACACACACACACACACACACACATCACCCCGCCAGAACTGGAGAAAAGACATTCACACCCATCATCCCCCACAAAGAAAGAGCCAGCCGACACAAAGAACCAGACAGACATATCGGTGCCGCCATCAGCGAAACCGACGTGAAAGCAGAATGCGCAGAAAACAAGATATCAACTTACCAGACGGCTTCACGGTGGTTGTGGTGGTGGTGGTAGTGGTGGTGGTTGTCGTCGTCGTTTCTGCAGAGTTGGAAAAGGTCGCAATAAGTAACGGGGTCAATGTCGATCAGAAGTCGGCCATAAACATTCCCGTGTCGTCGGCACCAGTCCATGAAGCCCCCACCCCACCCCCACATCTCCCCCGTAAAATAATATATTATATATATATATATATATATATATATATATATATATATATATATATATATATATAAAATCCAAACAAACCCAACTCAGTCTAAAACCAAACCCCTCAATCTAAAACCCAAATAGCTCTAAAATCCCCCCGGCCCCACCCTCCCTCCCCATACCCCACCTCAGTCTACAACAAAGTTGATTCATTCAAAACAGAAGCAAGCCCAGCCTGAAGCAAACACCGTCTAGTTTCAAGTCAAACTCAGTCAAGCTGAAAATCCCAATTAAGTTTCAAAACCAAACCCAGCCTGCTTGTTTCAAAACCAAACCCACCCAGCCTGCCAGCGTTGAGCCCACTCAGTCAAGGACACCGCCACAGTTCAAGCTAAAAGCTGCGCTCCTGTCTCTTTGCTCTTCCCGTCCCTAATAAGCCTGATGGTTTCTGTGGACGTTAAGCACCATGTTTACTTACTTCTTTGCTCTTCTAAAATAACCTGGGTCACCAAAAAACAAAGCAAGAAAAAAACAAAAAACGAAAAAACACACGCTCGAGTTTGACTTGAGGCCGTCTCAACCACTGAACCATAAAGCCGCTATCGTTGAAGCGGATTGTTTTTGCTGTCCCCTCCACCCCCCCTCCATTTCCTCCTGAGTGTTCGACGAGCTGCGTAATCCCCCCCCCCCTCCCCCGCCCCCCCTTAAAGAAAGAAAGAGGCTTCAGGCACTGGCGCAATGATCATGGCCGACCCCTGATGTGGAGGAAGAACATGTTAAATCATAGATATTAACTGATCACTTTCCAACGAAAATTTCGATTAACTTTTTTCTCGTAGTTCGTTATCTTTAATATATGCACACATAAAATGTATTTATTTATTCATTTCTTTATTGTTATTATTACTGAATGAAGAAGATCAATCCGATTAGACATATGCAGGTATCTGCATTACGTTAAATGTGATATACAAGTTCATCGATTTCCATTAAAAATACATCTGAGTGACACTGTTACAGTATTATCGACACAGCAATAGATTTACAATAAAAACAATATCCTACACTCATTACCGAAAACAAGAATAAAGTGTTACCTTACTCCTCACAAGAGTTTCCACATATAACACGCAATGACGAACGAACGAACGAACGAACGAACACAGGGAAGGGAAACAGCTAAGCACACAAAACACGAAATCATATGAACAAACACGCACATCACATTCCAACACACATACACTCACACACACACACACACACACACTCACACACACACACACGCACACTCACACACACACACGTGTTCGCGCGCGCTAATATGGTATAAAAATATATAAAAAAGGAACAAGAAAAAGAAAAGAAAAGAAAACCAACTAAAATCAGAACGAAGTGATTGATCAAAAATGAAGTCTGGGCTGATGATTGATGGGTACCACATGAGAGAGAGAGAGAGAGAGAGAGAGAGAGAGAGAGAGAGAGAGAGAGAGAGAGAGAGAGAGAGAGAGAGAGAGATGTGTGTGTGTGTGTGTGTGTGTGTGTGTGTGTGTGTGTTTCGCACTACTGGCTATAGTTATATACACGCTTCGCATTTCTCTCGCACTCAGTCAATTAAACCAACACGAGTCCCATCACCAAAACGAGGTTCGCTTCTTCTTCTTTCTTTCTTCTTTTTTTTTTTTTTTTTGGGTGGGGGGGGGTCTCTTTTTTTCTTTTTTCTTTTTCTCCTTTCCTTTTTTTTCCCCCCTGTTATTTTCTTGTACACATGCGAATCGACCTTTTCCCCGTTTTGTTTTAGTTTTTTTAAATTCTTTTCTTTCTCTCCTTTTATTTGATGCGTTTATTCACAATGTGTAAACATAATCAAGTCACATGGAAATTACACCAACCACTACCAACACAGTCAAATATCTTTCATCAACAAACAATACAAATACATCAGCAATGCGCTTAATTAATTTCTCAAGACATACTACAAATTATCATGCATCATGTTCACACATCGCACATCAAGTAATCGTGATTTATGGGTGTTTAATTAATGTACATGCTAAGTACCACAAATACGTATGTACACATCAAACATCAGCAAAGGACTACGAAGGCAACAAAGGAAACGCCAACGATTTAAATATGAACGCACTTTCTATATACACGCTTTTCGCGAACACTGACCCGTTTGAAAAACAGCGCGTCTACAGCAGACAATGTGGAAATCGAACGCCTGAAGTTGTTACGTTTTCATGTTAACACTCACTCGTAAAACAGTTGCTTTTTCAGGGCGGGGAAACTAGTGGAAAAAAGCGGAGAGAGCTATGTAAAAACAAACAAAACGAGCTTTTCTTTGAGTTGGACTTTTGTGTACGACAAAAAACTTATCCCCGATCAAGTACACACACACACACACACACACAACACACACACACACACACACAAAGACACACACACACACACACACAAACACACACACACACGTAAAACAGGCTTCAGGCGGGAAACTAGTGGAAAAAACAAGAGCTATGTAAACACACACACACAGCTTTTCTTTATGACTTTTACACAAAAAACGTTTTCCCGATCACAACACACACACACACACACACACAACACACAACACACACACACACACACACACACACACACACACACAAAGTACACACACACACACGTCCACACACGCACGCGAGCGCGCACACACACACACACACACACACACACACACACACAAGACACACACACACACAGGCACCAGACATCGCAATCGTTTGCATCACTGAGTTAATCGTTCCGTCGTCCACCCCCCCCCCCCCACACACACACACACACACCCGCCCCACAACAACAACAAAACACACGCAATTAGGTCAATAATAACAATAAATGGTAGTATTACTACTATTAATAACTAACTAACTAGTTAAATCAGAAATAAACAAAGAAAGCCATTTTAAACAAATCATCCGATGCCCTGTGCCTGTGCCCTGGCGGGGGAACCTTCAAAACAGATGCCACAGAACACCGCTGAGCTTTAATTGGGGCTTAATCAGTCGAGCATAGCGCGGGGATGAAGGAAACGACGTTCCCGTCGCGCTATAGTGCCGAGTTCCTTTGTTAGACGGGAGAGTGCAGCAAGACTCGACAGATGTGCCCACCGCTCTACCACAATGCACCTGGCTTGTTTTTGACCCCCCACCCCCCTTCCCCGCACGCCCCTCTCCCTCCCCCTTGGAAACTTGACGCGGTCGTCAAGGTGATTATGTGTGGATGAAAAAGGTGCAAAATGTCGTCCGGTGTCGGCAGGGGGAGACGCGCATGCGCTGACAACAAACTGCGTTGGGCCAGGGAAGGAAGTATTGATCGTTCAGTACTGGCTTTGTTCAGAAACGACGACGAAGTTGAACACGTTAAGACCACAGGTTCATAATCAAATTTAAAAAAATAAAAAAATTTTTTTAAAAAGTTGCGGCAATGTGATAACATTAGTATCAATGAAAGCTCGACGATAAGGAAAACGCCCAGACCCTCTCCCAACCCCCCTAGGCCGGAGTGAAACAACGAGTGTTCTCGAAAAGGAACACAAACAAAACAAAACACGACGAAGACCAGTTAGCTGCACTTGAATTGTCCTCTACATAGCGGTACGTACTTTACAGGGACGACTGGGGGAGGAGGCGGCAGACAGACGGAGCAGAAATCGATGCCCGGACTGCCGTCAGCAATTCAAATCAGTCATAACTGATACAAAAACAGCCCCTCCACCTCCCCTGGCACGCCGGCCTTGACACCGTGAATAATGCATAAGCCGCGACGGATACAGCCGCTGCCGCTGGACGAGGCAGAGTGTGGGTTCTGTATCATCACCGGTGTCCATGCAACCACTGCATCAGCAACCTGAGACACTTGACATTACCTCAACAGCCAACTGTCATGCACTGCGTAAATGTCGCTGTGCTCAGAGCGTGATAGGTTTTGTTTTGTGTGTTTGTTGTGTTTCCATGTACGACGCAGGCGTCGTTCCTGCTCCTGTGAAGTCAGGGAACCGTTCTGTTCGCCTGTTTCAGCTTGCATAGCACAGTGTATAATTTACCTCAGTTACTGGCCAACCGTCTGTCCATTCCACGCAGTACAATATTTTCCAGTTGAAACTTTGGTACCACGAACGTGGTGGAGAGAGAGAGAGAGAGAGAGAGAGAGAGAGAGAGAGAGAGAGAGAGAGAGAGAAGAAGAGCACACACACACACCACACACACACACACACACACAGATGGATGCGATCTTTATTTCAGTGTTTGTGTGTGTGCACGCGCGCGTTGGCGTGTCTGTGTTTGGGACAGGGAGGGCTGGGCAGATGACGACGTTCGACAGACAGGACAATGAAGAAAGGATTTTAAAGAATGTTGTACTGACGCTGAAATCGACACTCCACGGAACCCGGCATCAAGACTCGCTTTCCCGCAAGTCCATCACACTAAGTGTGCAACAGATCTGCCACTTCGCAGAAAATATCAATGGCCCTTCGAACACCGAAAATATTACAAAAATGCTGTCCCACAATTCTAGAACGAACCCAACGTATTTTCCCCTCCCAATTCGTCAGCATAAACAAAACAATGACTTTCAAAGTTCATGCAAGTTTTTCGCTCCCGTTACAGACTACAGCTTATGGACTTCTACTCTCCGACGTATCGCACCTTTTTATCACTGAGCAACTGGAAGCCGGTATCCGCGGAGGGGGAGATCCCGTTAGAAAAGCGTCAACAAAGAGCGCGTGCCAGCAGCTATTAATAGTCTGTGACTCAGAGCCCCGCTCGTGCTTTCCGCGTGCGCTTTATTATTGGCCAGCGGCGGCTACAACTCCTTTCTTTCTTTCTGTTAAGTTGTGTGGTGCGAAAGGCCCAGTGAGAAAATGGACTTTGCAAGACCGACTCCAACAGACCGGACTCACGCCAGTTTGGGAACCGTGCCAGACCGGGAGAAGGGGTGGGGGTGGGGGGGGTGGTGGTGGTAGTTGTTGAGGCAAAAGCGCCCATTTTTGGTTGAACGCTACGTTAGAGTATAAACATGGCAGAGGCTGTTTGTGAATTCAGCGCACAATTTATGTCCAATCGATATGCATTGCTACTTGCCACGAAACGCCTGTCTAACGGATTCGTCAAACCAGTGTGGCCGTGTGTGTGTGTGTACGAGAGAGAGAGAGAGAGAGAGAGAGAGAGAGAGCTGTGTACAGCCCGAAGTGAATTACGCATGCCGCTAAAAGTCGGCCAGTGCAACAGTACCTCACTGAGCTGTGCCCTAGCCGATGGAACCGAGTGCACGGGGGTGGGGGTGGGGGTGGGGGGAGGAGTGGGGGGGCAACCCCACCACCTCCCCTTGTGACCCACTGGCTACAGAAACACATGTCTACAGGCACAGTTGTTTTCGGCAGGGCACGACCTCAACATGCAGCGTCAACTGCCAGTGACTACACAGCGAGTACAAGGCTCGACCCGTGGGGCCGGGGGGGGGGGGGGGGGGGGGGGGGGGCACAGAGAGACTGAAAATGCAGGTTTTGTTTTTCTACAAATTCCAGCCAGCGACAACTGGCCTGCCCCGCACATCACACGCGGTAGGTAGGCAGGCAAAGCTGATGGCGCATACCCCCTCTCTTCACCCAAACGAAAAGAACAGGGTGCATACAAAGATGGCGACTGCCTGCTGAACCAAACTCATTCCACGGATCCATGGAGACGCAGCAGAGGAGAAAGGAGGGATGGGGAGGGGGGAATGGGGAGGGGGGGAAGGAAAATCATGCGAGAAAAAAAAGAAGTGTATCCTGCTTCCTCTTTTCCCTTGCTTACATCAGCGCCCATCCCCTCTTACATTTATCAACACCCGACATAAAACCACGTCAGCTGACGGTACTAACAGATGTGCCAGGCGATGGGCGCGTGAGTGGGAGAGGGAGAGGGGGAAGGAAACGGTGCCCCCCCCCCCCAACCCCCTCTCCTCCTCCCGTCGTCGCCCTTCACGTGCACCATATGCTGCCAGATTGAGAGATAGCTCACGAATAAACTATCCACTTCGTGGCGGATCTTGGAAAAGCAACCCTAGTTGTCAGGGGCGAGTGCGGGGGCCGGGGCGGGGGCGGGTTTGGGGTGGAGAAACCAGAAGCGATGCAACGGTAGATTCGACTACCTGCACGAGAGAGAGAGAGAGAGAGAGAGAGAGAGAGAGAGAGAGAGATAGAGAGAGAGAGAGAGAGAGAGAGAGAGATATTTACAAGGATTGTAGTTTAAGTTCAGTCAAAACCTGTCCGACAGCCGGTCTTTGCTCAGCTACTGATGAATAATAGAAAGAATTTGTTTGTTTGTTAAATGACAAGGTGTCATGTATGTACAGATGAAGCATGAATACATGAATGAATAAGAGAGGGGGGGAGAGAGCTGGAGACGGGAGGGAGAGTAGAGGGAGGAGGAGAGGGGGGAAAAGAGAGAGAGAGAGAGAGAGAGAGCTGCAGACAGGCCAACCGTCTGTGCAATTAGTGCCGCCACTGAACTATTTATAGCTCTCGAACTAATCACACAGTGGCAAACAATGGACACCAGGCGCCCTGCATCTGATCATGTTGCTGGTTCTTCAGTTTCCACACCAGCCGACAGGGAGACACCCCAGCTTGTTTTGAAAATAACTGACAAGCTCAAAGCCAGCAAACGTCTTCATGTTCATGATAACGGCAAATGATCGCCGAAAATGCTCTTTCCCCGTTTGTTTTCACAATTCGGTTCGTGATTCAACATCAGTTGCAACCTGTTACAGTGAAAACAGCTCTAGACATGGCGCTGATGAACAAGCTACGGGCGGGATGCCGGTCTGATTTTAATGAACCGCCGGTCGTTTTCTTTCTCTTCCATGAACTGTTCAACTCTCTAGTTTACTTCAGTACTGTACCACGTCTTTGTGTTTACCTCTTACTTTAATGAACCGCCGGTTGTTTTCTTTCTCTCCCATAAAGACTCTCAACTCTCACCAATTTACTTTCTGTACTACGTCTTTGAGTGACCTCTTGTGATATATACTTCAGCTGCTCTTGTTGTTTTGCCTGTTTAATGTTTCCAGCCGTTGCCTAAAAAACTAAAAACTAAAAAAACTTACAAATAATAATAATAGAATACTACTTACTACTACTACTACTACTACTACTACTACTACTACTATCATTTTGCGTAGTGCACAGCTCACAAACAAACACTGTCCACTGTCCGTCATAAACAAGCACCCAAAACAACCACAGAACATTCGTGAACACATAGAAGTAAGTGTAGACAATTTGAAATGGCAGGATTACACACACACACACACACACAACACACACACACACACACACACGCGCGCGCCGCGCTCTCCTGCACACACACACACACACACACACACACACACACACACACACACACACACACACACTATCGCTGACACACACAAAATCTAAAACAGAATGACTGCTAGAGTTAAAATAAACAAGCGTCCGTTTGAACCTGTTTGTGTTTGGATTTATCACACATTTGTCTTTCTGACCACCATCGGGACAAAGTGGACAGTTCAGAGCAGGAGCCGGAAGGGGGCGGGGCGAGAGCTAACCCGTTCCGCCAGGGGGCCGGCCGCTGTCCCGCTGTGTGACCGACGCAATGCCGATCGATTGGAGGCGAATGAATCATAGCGGCCCGTGCACCATCTCGCTTCTCTGCTCGTGCTACACACCACTCCGTCCCCCGCCTGTGTCACCGCTAAACTAGGTCACGCTCAGCGCTCGCTCCTTCTCTCTCTCACCAACCTTTATTGATTTCACTAGCACAGTCTGCTCAAATTCTCAACCAGGCTCGAATTCGAGAGAGAGAGAGAGAGAGAGAGAGAGAGAGAGCTCAAACTGAAATTCTCTCTCAGTAATGTGACGATTTTGTTTACGTATTATCAAAATAGCTGTACCGTTTTTCTCGGCATTTGTGATTTCTGTTTGTTGTTGTTGCTGCTGCGGCTGTTGTTTGCTACTGCAGTCCTTTGTATTCATTTTATTTACTTCTGATGAGGTGGATACAAGTTCGTCAGTTCCGTTAGTGGGATAGTTAGTTGATAATTATTATTATTGATCGCTTCTGTGCGTTCTGTGTGTGTGTGTGTGTGTGTGTGTGTGTGTGTGTGTGTGTGTGTGTGTGTGTGTGTGTCGTGTGTGTGTGTGTGCGTGTGTGTGTGTGTGTGTGTGTGTGTGTGTGTGTGTGTGTGTGTGTGTGTGTGTGTGTGTGTGTGTGTGTGTGTGTGTGTGTGTGCGTGTGTGTGTGTGTGTGTGTGTGTGTGAGTGTAGACTGGCAGAGCTAGACCATATACACTTGCCTAGCATCTTATCAACCCTCCCACTCCACACGAAGAATCTCTCTGTCTTTGTGCTCAAGGTCGCTATGACGACGGTCCAATGCCGATCCAACACGTGCAACCTTGCGCATGCATGTCAATTTTACACACGCGCGCCGGTATCGACTGCAGCTGCTAGTCGCGCGGTGATATCGAACGATACGCTGCAAATACTGCAGCTCCTATCGCCGGCAAAGAACACCTGCATCGTGTAGTGCAGTCCGTATCGCCGCCACGCCAACTACAGGCTCGGAATACATTTAGCCGCGTTCGCACGCGTCGGATGGCCTTCTCCATGTTTTAATAGGTTTACAAATCAACCCGACTAGGCGGAGTGATCAGTGATGAACCGGGACACGTGCAACACGCGTGGCCCAGTTAAACGAAGCACCGACACTGTTGTTTTAGATTCTCTTTGCTTCATGTACTGGAGCAGCTGTGGCCATGGCGAGAGCGCATTGAAATGCAGTTTACTAGCGCTGCTTCTTTAATGCCAACTTGCTGTGAACCGCCATAGGATAAAACACTGAATGACTGACTGATTGGTTGGTCCTGCCATGCTCGTAAATGTGTACCTAAACAACAAATGGTGCTATAATAATTATCATACATTTTTATTGATTTTTCTTTCCGCACAATACGTATTTGGCGACGAGAGAGAGAGAGAGAGAGAGAGAGAGAGAGAGAGAGAGAGAGAGAGAGAGAGAGAGAGTAATTGTTTGCATCATTCTTATGGGCATCGCCC
>JABMCL010001025.1:0-7500 GCA_018857735.1 Alviniconcha marisindica | reverse complement strand
TGTGAAGTAAACAAATCAGTGCCAACTGGGGGCTGTGGCAGTTGCAGTAGATCTATGCTGAGATCATGCAGCCCACACTCCAAAAGTCGGAGATTATATACCTATCGCTACTCTGTCACCACCACAATGACTCCTGCATTAAGGTGGGCAGCGATGAGAACCATTTTAATGTTTCATAATTGTGACGGACAAAGTCACAAGACAGTGTCCACAGACCACAACTTTTGAAGAGGAAGGACAGCCGAAGCGGATTCGAACCATGGTCCCTCTCTTTACCAGCCTATCGCCTTACCGCTAGGCCAAACCGGCTCTTTCAATGGCTGGTTAAGGGAAGCGATACATATACTGTAAGCAAGGAACCCTGGAAGTTGCACAGACACCGAGTATACAGCAACCAGTCAACAGTACCTACCCCCTCCCTCCCCTATCTAATCAGCCCTACATCTCAGTCCCTGCACCTCCGGGCGGCTCATCAACAGTCTCTTTCTTCTCGGCGGGATTCCCTTAGTGTGTGCTGTTGAGAGTTTATTCACACAAGCTGCATCGCCCTCTCTCCGCCTCTCGTATTGCCCTCAACGAGCTCAGCGTCGCTATCCGGGCACCTCAGGTAAGCACCAACACAGGTAGGGGGCTGCAACATCTATCATCAAAGCCACTTGGCTGAGTGAAGCCAGCCATCGCACCGAGCTCTCATTAAGTTTTACGGACCGGGCATGTTCCATCACCTTTGGTGAGCCGGCCGATAGCGGCAGCGCTGACGATGTTGTCAGTCTGCGTGCCCGTAGGAGTCCGTGTTGGTAGTCATCGTCAAATCCAGTCATACACAACTGGCGTCTTCAATCGCTTTCATTGGCCACCAAGTCCAAATACGAGTTGGATGGTTTATACTCGAATGAGCAATCTTAAAGCGATTCCTTCACGCAACGTGCCGGTTCTTTCGGCATGCAACAGCGGTAGAAAGGAAATGCGTCCGTTATCGTAAAGTCTGTCTCTGTCTCTCTCTCTCCCCCTATACAAGCGCGACATTAAACACACACACACACACACACACACACACACACACACACACACACACACACACACACACGACAATTTGAAATGGCAGGATTACACACACACACACACACACACACACACACACACACACACACACACACACACACACACACAGAGGCAAGTAATCGATTGCTGAGGCGTAACATTTAGGCATTACCTTTAAAGTGTTCATTTCTCAGACTGTGCCCACTGTATCATGACAGCGCCAGCCCCTAGTTTAATTAACCTTAACACTAACATTGCTCCAGAATACAAACAGCGCCGTCTGATCAAGGGGCGCGTTTCTTGAAGTGTGTCAGAAACTGCATGCGTGCCGACGTTCACGGTGCCGGAAAGCGAGGCTTGGAGTGTGGAGAGGGCGCTGACAAAACCAAACAGCCAAATAAGTAAGTCAGCATGGTGCTCAACGTCCACAGAAACCATAAGGCTTATTAGGGACGGGGAGAGGTGGAAGTAGAGGGAGATTATATACCTATCGCTACACTGTCACCACCAGAATGACTCCGGGCAGACTTAAGATGGGCAGCAATGAGAGCCATTTTAATGTTTCATTTAGGGACAAAGTCACAGGACAGTGTTCACAGACCAGACAGAACTTTTGAAGAGAAAGGAGAGCCGAAGCCGAGGATTCGAACCGAAGTTCCTCTCTTTACCAGCCTAACTAACGCCTTACCGCTAGGCCAGTCCGGCTCATGTTGGAGCGTGGAGGGGGCTGACAAAAAACACCTGTGCAGTAAGTAAGTAGCATGCTGCTTAACGTCCACAGAAAACATAAGGCTTATTAGGGACGGGGAGAGGGTGAAGGGGGTTTGGAGGAGGGGGTGGGGGGGGGGGGGGTGAAGGGAGATTATATACCTATTGCTACACTGTCACCACCAGAATGACTTCTGCATTAAGGTGATGTATTTAAAATCTTTGGTCAGGGGAGGCGCGGCCTGTGAGCCGGTTTGGCCTAGCGGTAAGGCGTTAGGCTGGTAAACGGAAGGACCTCGGTTCGATACCGCTTCGGCTCTCCTTTCTCTTCAAAAAGGTTGTGGTCTGTGGACACTGTCCTGTGGCTTTGTCCATCACTTCCTACTGAAACAATAAAATGGCTCTTATCGCTGCCCATCTTAATGCAAGAATCATTCTGGTGGTGACAGTGTAGCGATAGGTGTATAATCTCCCTCTTCCCCCCCCCCCCTCCAACCTCCAAACCCCCTTCTCCCCGTCCCTAATAAGCCTTATGGTTTCTGTGGACGTTAAGCACCGTGCTTACTTATAGAAGCGCGGCCGGTACGGCCCCCCGTGTCTTAACGACGGCACCACCCACCCCCAACGCCCAGCCGCCGCAGCCCAGTTTACGGTCCGGGAGATGAGCGGCGGGCGTGAGGGTCAGATAAACACGTGGCGATGAGCCAGACCTGGATAACGGGACTCGCTGGCAGCTGACGAGGCGTGGGGTCAAAACACGCTTGTCCTGAAACCCACACAGGCGGCGTCTGGTACCGCTGCTGCTTACCGTCACCTGCACTACACCCACCATCGCCTGAACTGCAACCACCGTCACCTACACTACACCCACCATCGCCTGAACTACACCCACCATCGCCATCACTACACCCACCAGCACCACACCTACCATCACCTGCACTACACCCACCACCGCCTGAACTATACCCACCATCGCCTGCACTACACCCACCATCACCTGCACTACACCCACCATCGCCTGAACTATACCCACCATCGCCTGCACCCCACCATCACCTACACTACACCCACCATCACCTACACTACACCCACCATCACCTACACTACACCCACCATCACCTACACTACACCCACCATCACCTACACTACACCCACCATCACCTACACTACACCCACCATCGCCATCACTACACCCACCAGCACCACACCTACCATCACCTGCACTACACCCACCACCGCCTGAACTATACCCACCATCGCATGCGCTACACCCACCATCACCATCACTACACCCACCATCACCATCACTACATCCACCATCGCCTACATTACACCCACCATCACCTACACTGCACCCACCATCACCAACACTACACCCACCATCACCTACACTACACGCCCACATGCTTGTGGTCCCTGCTGAAGTAGTGTGGCGTGTGGACTAGTTTTCTTGCACACACACTGAATGTGTTGCCAGCCACAATTCCCGATGGACGAGAGGTGAGCCCGCGGACCTTGGGGGAAGGTCTGAGGAGAGCCGCCGACTGTGAGGGGGGCAAAAGGTCAGACAGATGCTACGGGTATAAATATGGTCAACCGAATGAAAACACTGACGGAAGTTTTAACGCTCATGTGCTGATGCACAGATACGCAAAAGCGTGTATACACGTACGCACACACACCTACACAGCTATACGGTAAGTGTCCCAAACCCTCTGTGACGTTTAACCATGAAACTTGACACAAGCACAGCCACACAGAGAGAGACAGAGACAGAGAGAGGGAGAGGGAGAGAGAGGGGGGGGGGGGAGAAAGAGAGAGGAAGGGAGAGAGGAAGAGAGAGAGAGAGAGGAAGAGAGAGAGGGAGAGAGGAAGCGGGGAGGGGAAGGAGAGAGAGAGAGAGGGGAGAAGAGGGAGGAGGGGGGAGGGGGAGGGGGGAAAGAGAGAGAGAGAGAGAGAGAGAGAGAGAGAGAGAGAGAGAGAGAGAGAGAGAGAGAGAGAGAGAGGATGGAGGGAGAGAGAAAGGGGCGGGGAGAGAGAGAGAGAGAGAGAGAGAGAGAGAGAGAGAGAGAGAGAGAGAGAGAGAGAGAGAGAGAGAGACGACAGACAGACAGACAGAGAGAGAGAGAGAGAGAGAGAGAGAGAGAGAGAGAGAGAGAGAGAGAGAGAGAGAGAGAGAGAGAGAGAGAGAAAATCGATATTCTCCCCACCCGACCGTCATTATTCTTTTAAATGGATTGGAGAAATCAAATTGCCCACCTCATCCATGCATTCCCCACAAGATGTAATTTTACGCTCCGGGGGAAGAGCAAACAGTCGATAGCCCACCAACGGCATGACGGCCGTCTCAGCGAGCGAGCCACGGAAGGGACGGAAAACGAAGCCATGCATACAAAGCAAGAAGGGGGGAAGCAACGAACATGCCGCACAAGACCCGGAAAACAAACACAGAAATAAAACACGTTGTTCTGGAACTACATGCATTAAACATGGCCCAATTTAGACATCTTTCAGGGATCTTCAGAAATCTCATCCTTTTCAGTAATGACATTAGAATCCCGTTCAAATTGGTATTGGCCCCGCGATCACTTTCACATTGCCGACACGATACTGGTACCGCACGGACATTGCTAGATGTGTATACCCCTTGAAGGCTTGGGGACGCAGGTTGGGGGAGGGGGTGGGGGAGGGGGTGGGGGTGGGGGTGGGGGTAAGAACGATGCCACGGGCGTTCTCAGAGATACTGGTTAAAATATTTGCGGTTGAAATTACAGAGACGGGTGGGGAACACGAGAATGGCACCATGGATATTCTCAGGGATATTGACCGGTAGATGAAAGGTCGGGTGTGGGGGTGGAATGGGGGGGGGGGGGGGGGGGGGCTGGGGGGTGTGGTGGGGGAGGGCACGCAAAAAGACGCCACTCGTGGATACTGGTGGCAACGATTGCAAATGGGAGCAAACGGAATATCTCTACCTTTCGTGGAAGTGAAGAAGGTATGGGACACACTGGACATTCTGACGGATACAGTAGTCACGTCACTAAAAGGTATGTGAATGGAATATGAACGGGTTTTTTTTGTGGTTTTTTTTTGGTGGGGGGGGGTGGGGGGGGGGAGGTTAACTCACATAAGACCGGTGCTATGAACACTTTAGGAACACTGCATATGCGCGCGTACGTATGCATGCGTGTGTGTGTGTGTGTGTGTGTGTGTGTGTGTGTGGAGGGGGGATGCAAGGGCGTCTTTTGGTACAGATTAGGCGGTTGTTGTTGAATATGTGTATTAGCATATGAACTGATGGACAGAATGTAACGTTGTACGATTTTACATTATTCTTTTAGGCTGATTTAAGTAACGTATGATGTGCATTAGCATATACATTGCTAAACAAAATGTAACGTTGTATGATCTTAGATCATTCTTTTAGGCCGATTTAAGTGATGCATAATACTGACGTGACGTATACAGACGGAGACACAAGACCGGTATACAGACGGGGACACAAGATCAATATACAGACGGGGACGCAAGATCAATATACAGAGGAGAACACAAGACCGGTATACAGAGGAGAACACAAGACCGGTATACAGAGGAGAACACAACACCGGTATACAGAGGAGAACACAAGACCGGTATACAGAGGAGAACACAACACCGGTATACAGAGGAGAACACAAGACCGGTATACAGAGATCACAAGACCGGTATACAGCGGTATACAGATGGGGACGGGGGTAGTGTGTGTGTGTGTGTGTGGGGAGGGGGGGGGGGTCTGGGGGGTCTGGGGCTCAAGAAGGTGCCACGGACTGTCTTGGGATTATTGCACTGAGGGTGTGCCCCAGCCACTTGTGACAGCAGTTCCAAAAGAAGGCGTCTGGTTCCCGGAGGACCGAGTGGGTAGTGAGGAGAGCCGGGATCGGGGCTGGCGGAGATGGATGGGGTGCTAATCAAGGCTGAAGAGGGAGGGCGGGATGTGAGTACAAATCTAAGTGGCCAAGGAAGAGGAGATGGAAGAGAATAGAGAAGATGGCTGGAAGCAAAAACATGTCGGTAAGTGATACTGTGAAAACACGGTAACTGGTTCTGTGAAAAACGAAAGAGCGAACAAACAAAACAAACAACAACAAAAACACACAGGAGATCAGACATATCGGTGATAGGGTGTTGGTGTTGGTGTTGGTGAGAAAACGGGGTGGGGGAGGGGTGGGGAGGGGTCTGAGGAAGGGAATGAAGAAAGATAAATCATCTGAGGACAGACCGCAAGTTCAGTACTGGAAGAGGGATCAATACGCGCTATCACTCCAACTGTCCCTAAGACAGTCGCTCAAACAACATCCCCACGAACGGCATCCAATCCAACATTTCCACAGTGCTCTCTCTGATCCCGTGATCTCAAAACCTCGCACACGCACTCCAACCACCGCGGACTTCCTCGCGTGAGCGGGCAGGCGGGTAGATGCTGCTTGGAGTTGGTGCCCACAACCAGCATGCACGCACACACACACACACACACACACACACACACACACACACACACACACGCACACGCACACGCACACACACGCACGCACACACACACCACGCCCCACCACACCCCACACACACACACACACACACACACACACTCACACACACACCCTCAACACACACACACACACACACACACACACACGCACGCACACACACACGCAAGCACGCACGCACGCACACGCACACACACGCATGCACGCACACGCACACACGCACGCACGCACACTCACACACACACACACACAAACACACACACACAAGAGGCGTGCAACACGACTCGCCGTGAAACCTGCTGACAGCGCGGAGCTGGCTGCAAAGCGAAGGCAAAGGACTTTGTTGCAGGAATTGTGGAATCCCGGCACTTTTTTCCCTCCCTCCCTCTCCCTCCCTCCGTCTCTCACACAATTCCTGCAGCACGTGGAGCGCTGGTGGCGGTCAATAACCCTGCCTCGCTGACAGAAAGACGGCCATCTCTTCACCCTCCCAGGAATAGAATCAGCATCTATGAACCAGCAATGGTCGAGGGCCACGAAGAGTGGAATTCAGTTTGAGAAAGGCGATGGAAGAGAGGCTGAAGGACGTCAATCGGGTGGCCGGAGGGGTGTGGGGTGGGGGTGGGGGGGTGGGGGGTGGATGTGTGTGTGTGGTTGTGGGGGGGCGGGGGTCTCACACTGAAAGCAACAGCCACGTTCTTGAAGTGATGGGGGCAGCCGCTTGCTGATGCTTGAAGTGGGTGCACGTGTGCGTGTGAGAAAGAGGGGTGGGGGTTCGTGTCTAAATTCAACGAGGAGACACAATTCAGCGACTGCACTGATGCGTTTTCAACGAAACCCGGTCCACCAGTCACACGCCCGGATTTAACAACACACACATTTAACAATACACACACACACACACACACACACACACACACACACACACACACACACACGATGTAACACTATAACACTGAAGCAAGATATGAACTATGAAACAGCTCAGCTTGGTTCCACAGCAAAACGGGTTGGGTCTATTCAATTTTCTAACATCTCTATTAGAACCTAACCTTTCCAAGCAAAACTGTTTTCTTCGAGAGAACAGATTTGCAGCCTGCTGGCAGAGACATCGCGTATCTATCAGGCTGTTCTGCTCGATTCCTGCAGTGCCAGGCATTATACAACGTTAAGTGGGAACAGACAAGCGGTTTACAGGGGTGCGTGATCTGTAATATTGCACAGC